>UZAN01058311.1:0-10345 GCA_900618425.1 Echinostoma caproni
AGTTCATCCAGGGGAGTTGGCCAAAAACCCGGATTCCAAACTGTCAGGAAGGTTAAATTCCAAAAGAATCCGATCGAAAAAGTCATATGTTTGGCGAGAATAGTCAAAAGAAAAAAGCTGCAGCTGGGTGAGCCTCCGGCCCGAAATGATCGATCATTGTATTGCACCACGGATGGTTCGACGTTTTCGATTGGTCAATTGATATCGAACGTTCAGAACGCACCGGACGCAATAAAAAAGAACGAATGCTAACGCGTAAAGACGACACAAAAAGGAAGATACTTTTTTCTGTACTATACTATCCTGTGTCATTTTGACTGTGTTCTCTTCTTCGGCTCGGAAGTTTGTGCTGCGATAACAGTCTCAGCAACAGTCAGTACACAACACAAACCAACCATGGGTAGGTGTACGAACCACACACAATTTCCTGGTTGTGGTAGTGGTCACCAGCTCGATTGGGCATCGAGGTGTACTGGGCACCTTGGACGTTTGACTCTGACCAAAGGGGGTATGATCCGATGAACTGGACACCGGCCTCCAATGGATTGCAGTTTTCACACACTATCTCCCCCATTTACAATCGGAGAGGTGGCCCTGGAGCTGCGTCCACTACAGGTTCACCAGTCACCTGGACCTGATTGTGTGCATCCGTTGATCCTGAAGGAGCTTGCAGCGCCGCGGTGCAACCTGTTCAATTTGTCATTCACTCAAGGGCGTTTACCGCGGCAGTGGAAGGACGCTGTCATTGTTCCACTGCCCAAAGTTGGGGATAGGAGTGACCCTGGGAACTACCGACCAGTCAGCGTTATGGGTAAAGTATTGGAGCGACTGGTGGCTGCAAGGCTTCGGCAGCATTTGATGTGCCACCAACAACACGGTTTCCGGTTGGGTCGCTCATATCTCTCAAACCTGCTACTTGCGCGTGAATGCTGGACCGAGGACAAGAAACAGACATTACCTTTGTGGACTTCAGTAAGGCCTTCGACAAGGTGCCGCACGACCTCCTTCTGCGAAAGCTGTCTAACCTAGGTGTAGATGTGGTCCTGCAGAATTGGCTGAGAGACTTCCTCATCGACTGGAAATTCTGCCTCCGTGTTGGCAAATCGCTCTCTGCGTGGTGTTCCGCTCCCAGTGGGGTCCCCCAACGTCCTGTTCTTGGTCCATTGCTCTTTGTGGCGAACGACCTACCCGGTCAACTGTGCAGCCCATCCCTCATGTATGCGGATGACATCAAAATCAGGCGTACAATCAAGGATCCGAATGCTCGAAGTTCTCTTCAAGCGGATTTGATCAACCTTGCTCAGTAGGCGGATAACTGGGCCCTTCCAGTCAGCTCAGCAAAGTGTGCTCACCTGCACTTGGGGCGTGCTGACTCAGAGGTTCCAGGGAACCACATTGCGCAGAACATCGTGCGAACGAGACCTGGGTGTTATGGTTACGTCATCACTAAAGACCCGAGAAAACACAGATCGGGTGTGTGCTAGCGTATGGAGCATTCTGGGGCCTATTCGGCGGTCTTTCAACCAGCTCACGATGGACGCTTTCAGGCTTCTGTACGCTTCCCATGTCAGACCAAGACTTGCGTATCGTGGTGAGGCGACATACCCCTGCACGGCCGGTGAACTGGCTAAGTTGGAGCGTGTACAACGTGCTGCCACTAGACTCGTTGTTGGACTACGCGGGACCAGCTATGAAGGTCATCTACAGGTTACTGGTCTGTTCCCAATTGCGTATCAACGCCTCAGGGAAGATCTCATCTGCCTGAGGAAGATCCTGAGAGGTGATATGGGCCCGGAGCTGCAACAGTACTTCCCTTTATGGACAGAGCACCGCACGCGGGGACACTCTCTCACGTTGCGGAAACTTCAGTCAGTTGGTCTTCCGTTAGTCTACCGACTCCCGCGTAAGTCAACAACACACTGGAATTCCCTTCCGGCGATTGTGGTTGAAGAGAAGACAGACGCTGCTTTCAAACGGCGTCTGGATGAGCACCTGAAGGGACTATGGAAGAACGAACACTTGTGATCGGACCTTCGACCCATTGGTGATGGGGCTTACACGGGCACCCTGCCCTCCATCCTGAAGACTTAAGACCCGCTGCCTCGCGGATCAGGCTTTGGCTAGCCGGAGGCTCCGGTTGTGAATTCCTCAAGAAAATTCGCCTGTCTTGTCCTGGGCAACCTGGCAGTATTCCGCCCATATGCAAATCATGGATTTCACCCCATGGGGGATGAACATTCCTCTGAGCCGTTTCACTAGTCCTGTTATTTGCTGTCCATTCTGGTGGGGGTTGTGAACTTGTCCTCTTCAGAGACGGTAGCTGGTAGTTTATCAGATCGTTTACCTAGGTGACTGAATATTATAGTTCTGTACTACGGGTTAGTACATGCAGTGCTCCCATATGCTTTTTGGTAACTACCTAATTCGCTGCATACTTATTTGTGTGCTCCAACGAGATACAATACCATTTTCAATGGCTTGCTCGTACTTTACGTTTGCTTGTTCTTAGTCTACTTCCATCTGTTCTATTTGCGCGCGCTCAGTAAGGCTGGACTAGGCATTGCTGCTTTCCAACCAGGACCTAGTGTTGTGATATGGTTAAGTTAATGGCGGAGTTGATTTCTTTCCAAGCAAACTGCTTTTCAGTTTGAAGGCCACTGGATTAGGTTTGGCGTTGATTGAAGTCGTTCAGATATTGGGATCAGTACATAAGTCAGCGTTACTAAGACTGCACAATCTGTTTGTTGAAATCCTCCAATCTGTAGGAAGACAAAAATCTATTGCTGCCAATTTCATCTTCTCGTTGGTACCATGCTCGATACCTGACCGATTAATATATACTACTTATATTCATATATTATTTATTATGAAACATGCAGATAGCACGGGTGACTCATTTTCTTATTGGGCATTTAGTGAAAAGTACTCAAAATGTATTAGTGAATAAAAAATTCGAATAAATCGTCAATTTGTTGTATTGTCTGGACTGTTGCAATGTCTGATGTGTAAACCGTTCAATATCAATTACAACAGTATGGATTCCATACTGATCGAATAACGGTCCCGAAGGTCACCCAGTATGCAGTATAATTTAGCCTATTGCCAAATTGCTGAAAAGCAATCAGAGTGTGCTATTATTGCGCTCATTTCTAAAAAAAATGTTATGTCCGTCTGTCAGATTGTGGGCATCACTGATGGTTTCACAGTAATGAGTGTTCAGATAACATGTGGGAGAATGAGAGCATGATAAGACCAAGTTTATGGGGATGAAAACAATCTAACAGGAATTGTAGTGCAGTTGACTTTGGTTCCGATGACTGATTAGATAGATCTCGAACCTCAGAAGGCGTTTTATCTTTCCAGGGTACTTGTCAGGGGAGACTCAATCTTCCCCTGAGAATTTACATCATATCACCACGGTGGGAAATTTGGGATGTTTTTTTCTCTCTCTCTATGTTACTAGATTCATGGGATCCATGGTAAAGGACAGAATACTGCAATCTGATTGGTCCGTTCCCTCTATCGGTTCTCTCGTAGTTCTAGTCGGGAAAATAACAATTGTGTACAACCCTAGAAGGAGAGCACGGCTCTCCTCCACGCACTTCTCAGTAATGTACTCATTGTTTTGTAATTGTCTATTGACTGGAATCTTTGCGAATGGTCGGGTGGGACAAGATGCGGTGATAGACTGGCAGAAAAAAAACAGCACCCACCGCAGCAATCAGAGATAGTCAAAGATTTAGAAGCTATTCTTACGAACCACAATGCCTCACTGCAGCAACTAAGGCCTGTAGAAACCCGGAGATCTTTGTTCCTAACGTATAAGGCCATTCATTGTTCGCTCACTCTTAGAAGACTGTATTCGGTTCAGGCGTGAGGCCCATACTATGGGAAGGATATGGAGAGAGAGAGAGAGAAAGAGACAGAGACGGAGCAAATACAATGTCTCGCTATCCGAATGGCAGCTGGATAAAGGGGGAAAACTATGAACAGCAATTCAGAGATCAAAATCTCTTCTCGCTGGAATGTAGATAGATGAGTGAGGATAAACTCGATAGAAATAATAAAACACAACAATGGGTTTATCAGGACTCGTGGCAGGCAACTTGTTTATTGCATCTAGTGCTCAACTGACTAGGGGTCATATCTTCGACGAAATCACACCAGACTGGATCAGGTTACCCAATGATTGCAACTTCAAGGTGGCATTGGATAGATGTTGCCCGATATTGACTGCCAGAATGCACTTGCAGTGAAAACACAGGGAACCTGTAATATCGAAATATGGAAATAGGCTTTTCAAATGATCTCGACACCGAAAACACCAAATCGCATGATATGCACTTGAAACCGTATCTCTTCCGAAAAGTATCGTCTCTCATTCACCGATGAGGCAAGAACATATCTGTTTTTATTCTCTCTCTTTCAGCTCAATTGAGAAAATCACAGAAAAACAAATACGTGATACGCAATGTGCGGACAACAGAATAATCGGTACGCTTGACTGGTCACGCTCATCCATAATTTGTCCTGTGAAGACTAAGGACGGGAAAAGCGAACACTATTTGCCCCAGCTATAGAAGACGATCAAGAGAAACCTATCCTAGAAGTATATGGTGCAGCGACAGGATTTGAAATAACCAAACCATGGGACTCACAGGACTCCAGTTACTGGAAATTGGACCACTGGACTAACCCATTCCGCACATCCCATGCAGTTTCATGGTTTTTCCTTAAGCCTTCATTGAACAACAATGTTAATCTTCTTGTTGATATAATCAATTCCATCTTCGTTCTGGACTGTCTCTTAATTTATCCAAGTGCTTCGAATACACTTTCACTCTTTCCCGATCTGTTTATCCTCGCAATCCGTCTGTCATAAATACAGATCCCCTTAACTACAGTTGATTCTGAGTTACAATTGACACTAACTTAAAGTGGACATCCCATATTTGAAACTCTGTACAGATACTTCGCAGATTATCTTTTCATTTTCAAAGACTTAGGCAGTTCAGTGCCAAGCAAAAAATCATTTTACTTTTTGTTTATCAATAAGTTTTCCTCGTTCTTCTTTATTGTTCCCCGGTGGGTTTTGCTGGTCTTCTAAAGAAACACTTCAAAATTCTTCGTCGCGGTTTGTCGATCATCAGTCGTGTGTCTTTTATACCCGTTGATGAGCTATCTAAAAAACTGTGTGAAATTCACTTGTCCGCATGTGAAACGTTTGCCCAGAAAATCCTCGCTGACCCCAACCATCCTTTACATGGTGATTTATCTAAATGCTGCTCTCATACGTCGACACGTTCTTCTTATCGATTATTACCCTCTCGCATTAGTCTCTACAGAAATTCCCCAGTTTCCTATCTTGCCAGAATCATTGTAAACTGAGAGCGCTTCTTCAGAATTTCTCAGTAACCTTAAAGGCTAAATATTTTACTTGTATCTTTCCTTCTATTGATGAGATGTGTAGATTTTTGACTGAAATGCAAACATTCTGTTCTCGCAAAAGTCCATACAAATACAAATACAAATACAAAACCCCAAGCAAGCCGCGTGGTGAATGAATACAAAGGGACTTGATGTATTCCACCCACCGTGTTTCCAAAGATTTCCTTGCGTTTCATGATAAGATGCTCACAAGCAAGTTTTCGGTAACTTGCATGTTAATAGGACGGGGGTAGAGGATTTCGTGACTTACTTTTCTTGGAATCACTATCATTGAATTCTTTCTTTGTGAGTTCGGAATTCCGTTATGTAACAAGTATGTGTTGATTTAGACAGGTAAGACGAAGGAAATTCCTTGAGGATATCAGGCATAGATACCCAAAAATAAAGTCTTGAAAATGCAAAATACGTCGGCTGTTGGTTAGGAATTTTGAATAACAGACGTGTACGGTAATTTTTGTACGCTGTTCGCCGAAAAGATTCATTCCCTAACTTTATGGGTATTGAAAGCACTTACCTTTGAAGTTTTAGTCGTTATCAATCGTCTGTAGGTCTTTTACGACATAAATTCGTTTCTAATTCAGCCTATTGATTATGTTTGCTGTAAAGATTTGTAAACACTTGAAAGCGCTAGGTAAGCGTGGTCTCCAGCTTCCTGACCATTGTAATTTTGAACGATTTCCTTGAGAATTCGTCCTGAACTACCGAAAACTCGATCATCTTGCAAACTCTTCTTTGTATTGTGGCGTTCAGATTCGAACCCACATCCTCCGGATCGATAATTTGATGACCTTACCACTCGGCCAAACACCGATTGTGACTTCCGCATTCCGATTGTATGCTAAACAATTCCAGGTTTGTGAATATTTTGTGAACTCCAAAAGACAGGTAAACTTGGAAGAGGGCAAATGCCTTAGTAGATAGATCTGTCTGACTTTCCAACTGAACCTTATAGCTTACGCTCATGCAATGCGTACCGTGAAAACTATGTGCATTGTTGGTCCCGATAGTCTTTTATCTTCCCTTCTGAGATATTGGCAGAGAAGTAGTAGCATCATTTTTGAACTCTTCACCTTATAAAATTAGTTCCATACCAGAGTGTTGGAAACCAGTAACAATTTTTGCGATTCCCAAATACTTTCCAACCAAACGCTTCCGTCCTGTCGCTTTAACTTCTGTTGGACTTAACAAGCAGTATTCAGTCCTCACTTGATGTCTCGTACGATCTTTTTCAGTTTTCCTGAAGAACTAAACAGATGCACGCTAAATGCAGTTTCCTCACTTGTATATAAAACTACAAAATCCTTGGATGACTCTGCGAAATCTGTCCGTTGTGTGTTTCTGGACTACTCCTCTGCTTTTGATTCTATTCCTCGTTCCCTTCTTCTTCATAGACTAGACAGTACTAGACAGTTATTAGCTTGGCTCGCCGATTACTTCTCCGGGCAAACTCAGTGTACCATATTAGGTCGAAAGAAATTCAAACCGTTGTTGAACAGTTCTGGAGTACTCCAAGGTGCAGTTCATTACCCCATACTTATTTCTTACGTATATTTTCTCTTTAAATACGCTGATGATGTGGTTTTATGTCAGATCATCTCCGATTCTTCTGGTCGTTCACAATTTTCTGACAACCTGGAAAACGTTCAACAATTTTCTGCCACATCTGGCCTCTCTCTCTCGCCTAATCCCTCCAGATGTTTCGAATGTCTCTTTGCACTGTTACACTGTTCTTTCCCATCTGAACCGGTATCGACTGGCCCTGAACCAGTATCCCGGGTAAACTGTATAAAATACCTGGGTGTTTTTATTGATACTAATCTTCATTGGACCTCTCACGTTCAGCATATCGTCAGTGAGCTTCGACGACTTTCTTTTTCATATTCGTAAACTTCGTCAATTTTGTATTCAACAATCGATTCTTTTCAAATTCATGTACCAGTATGTTTTCTCCATTTTACTCTATTGTTCACCCGTTGTTTTTCCTAATCTACTAAAGAAAAAATTTTAAACTGCTTCGCTATGGACTGATCATCATTAGCCGTGTCTCTTCACACCGGCTGAAGGATTTGGTAACTAACCAGGGCCAGAGTCATTTGAATACATGTGAAAAGTTTGCATATCAGATTCTTTTATCCACTTCACCCGCATATCCGCTACACACAGAATAAACTTTCTGTTGTTCCCATCTGTCAACCAAATCTCAAGACTGTTGTGTTCCCTCTCGAATAAACATATATTGAAACTCTACACCACCGTCTTTAGTTAGTTAACAAAGAACCGGTGCTCACAAACTTTGTTAACAGTTTTCGGATTTAAATCTCCCTCTCCTGCCACACACACACACATTCCAATTTGCATATTTTTAGCTGAAATGTAGGCTTTATGCCCACAGAAGTTATTATAATAACAATCACACTGCTAGACTATACAACTACAACGAACACATGGGATAGATTTTCAAAAGAATCCGGTCCTCAAATCTGTAGACATGTTGCTTTATTGTTAGTTGAAGCAAGAAGAATCAATAGCTTCATGCGAATCATCGATCCAGGGATCGTTTAAGATGAAGAAAAAAGTCAATTAACCAATCAGATGCGGCGGAAAATACACAATGTGCGAAGTTAGTCGAGGGATTCTTATTTCACACTGCTTCCAAACGTATCGTCGTCTGTACAATATCAAACTATCATCAGGAATTTATATGGTCTCGACTTTGTGTGAATCGTCCCTAATTGTTAATGTTATCTATTTTTTTTTGAACTGGAGTGAGAGATGTTTCGGAGGGTGGAATATTAAATCTGGAGCATGGATTGATGTGAACCCGGTAATACGTTTAGCTAAATACCAATTTCATGTGAATAGATTATGTTATTTGGCTACCGATTTGTGAATTGTTACCTGGTTTCATTTCGGTGAATAGAATACTTCGCTACTGCAAGTACCGGATTCGGGAAGGTAAACGAAAGTGATCCAATGAAAACAAAACAAAACGAAACAAGCATACATCTGAGATAATCTGTTCATTCAAAGCTTGAACCTGTAGGTAAATATCTTTGATCCGAATCCAGGCGACTGAACAAATGAAGGTGTTGAACTGTGTGATCTTTCACTTACAGTTGATAAAGCACTATTAAACAAATATCTGTTATCACTAGTCCCGATGACTCAATCTCTCTCTCTCTCCCCAGACAGTGGTTGCTCTTCGACAAACTATTCATAATTGAATGTGAAAAAATATCATGAGAGATGGTGGAAAAATAAAACACGTCATTTACTCAAACCTGGTGTTCCGTATGGAGTTCGTTCGAGCAATACATTATTTCACTTACTTGAAGTCGTGATCTGGTCTATGGAAAAACTAATCTGCAATTGTGAAACAGTTATTTATTGAGTTTGCGAAAATGTATCGATTGCATAACTACTATCATTAGTAACCACCCGGTTCACCATCTAGTTCTGGCGCGGATTGAGTCGGGGCAGTTCATCCATTGCCAATGCCAAACGTCGAGCGCCGTTGGACGCCATATTAACTAATCTTGTGCGAGTTCCGGATGGGCGGACAGTGTGTGACTCTGATGTTAGGAATTAGTCTCAACCGCTTTCCGGCTTGTACAACTAACGCAAACTATTCAGGGTTGTGGTTCCAATGTCTAATGGAATCTTCCCAACTGGTGCTCCGGGTTATTTTTTCTCACTGACCAAGTGGTGATGCTCGTTATCGTGTTATTCATATCGGTACTTTATCAGATCTTCTATTCGAGGGTAATGTATCAAAGCAACCATACCGTACGTGAATGCATGCACCGATTTCTCTCTACCTCACTTTGCTTGCAGTGGTTGATTATCTCACACTATGGCGTGCACATTAGTTTGCGAGTTCACCACAGTGCATATTTGACACGAAACAGGTGCTATTCTATGGGTCTATTCATCTGCAATTGTGATTATGTCAGGAGAAAGCTACCCTTCTACTGAGATATCTCACAGTATGATTATCGGAACTGGGATTGGGATCAGACGCGACCGTGTGAATGTGTCGGTGTTTTCTCGATGGTACTGGCTACGTGGTCGTCAGACTAAAAGTACAAAGAGAGTATGGTGACCTGAGCTCTAGCACGTCTTCCATCACAGGCAGCCCACATAACCCCGATTCCGGACAAATGTCTAGATAGTGAGCAACCCCATAAATACCGCAGACAGAGGACCTTACTCGACCAAGACCACGTTCTAGCCGGCGATACCAATAAAGGCTCGCACTGTTTTCCAATTTTCTTTCTACGGGAAGCGTCGGGATACGCATCGTAAGACTAGGTTCTGTCATAGTTTNGACAAGACACAACAGATTATTAAACAAGAATTGACTCGTACAGTTCTAACTGGTTCCAAAGAAAGGTCAGCATTTTAAGAGAGGCGATTCCAAGAGATAATACTCTTATTGAATGCTGGTTAGGATGCAACATTCTTAGATTCCAACAATCTTCTATCGTTCGAACAAACTGGTCGAGGTGTGCGTAGTAGACAGGGCGGGATATGCATGCGGGATCGTTCCTTTTGTCTTCTTCAGGGGATGCTATTCTGCCGATAGGGTTTCGAAAGTGCTGGATAGGGTACAGATATGGTTGATTGTTTTAGTGAATAGGCTGACTGCATTGTGTAAAACAGGACATGAAGAAAACCACAAAGAAACAACACTAATGGAACGCTTAAGAAGAAGAGTTTTTCCGCGGGAGAGATTGTGAAAGCAAATAGTGACTTGGTTGCTTTTCATGAGTGTACTGGACGGAGTATAGTGTAGGTCTTCAAATAGTAAAAGTGTGATAAGTAGTGGAAATAGATGCCGAGAGATTTGAAACAAAATGACCCGGGTAATTATCTAAAAATGAACTATTTCTTAAGT
>UZAN01058312.1:0-12149 GCA_900618425.1 Echinostoma caproni
TTGCCGAGGCAGGTAGTGGTTGGAAAAAGGTCAAGGACGGTCAAACCAAGACCTGACATGAACATATGAAAACTCTAACCAGGAGACTGGGTCACCTAGGTCCCGTTAGGCTCCCAGGCTGAGGACCCCGAGATGATGGTCACCGATGGTTAGAGATATTGGGTAACATAGCTGAGTGTCGCTAACAATGGCGCTCGTGCATCATCTCATTATTCTTATAACCCCAGCCTCTTTGAATTCTCTTCCTTCCCTTTGAATTTTCTCCGAGCATTCCAATCTTCATTCTGCTCTTTTATCGGAATGAGCGGCCAAAAGACAGCAACCAAAACCGGCACACGAAAGTGGAATGGTTATTGGTTTTAAAAACTGAAAACCTCAATTAAAATATTTTTATTTGATATCATCGTGCGATGAACAGAACAAGGAAGAAAACGGACAGAAAGGACCTAGCGCTTAGTTGTGGTCAAAAGCGATCAAAGCCCTGAGTCACGGAATGGTGGATTATACCAGACTCCAATCGGTAAAATGTATCTTGCCGGAGGAAAGCAGAACTGTCTAATAGTGACGGAGATATGGATCGGACCTTCAGGTACGCAGTACGTTGGTGAAAACTGCCGGATAATTCGGGCCATGAATGTCTCGAGCCTAAATGTAATCATAACATTGGGGTTATTGATTGTTCCCAACACCAAGCTTTTAACGATCCGACGATCGGCTAACTTGATAAACTGCTATGCCGCACTGAATTGTAAACGATGCCAAAAGCAGACAGTACCGGATCTCCGAAAGTACCCCAGGTTAGCAATCGAGGTGTCCACAGAACAAGGGGGTGAATGAAAAGATTCTATGAACAACTAGAAACAACGACAACCTCAAAACGACAGCAAACGATCGAAGCGAACGAGAATGCTCACATGGTTTTTCCATAACATTTTATTAACTAAAACAAAAGATATCGATAGAAACAGCGATCGGTGTGATGCAATAAAAAGAGAACCACTTTTGTACGGGTATGTGCGAGATGTGGCGATTACGGCTTGCGCACGTGCGTGTGTGTATGGATTAATAAGTATATGCAGAAGAATGGACATGTGCCAAGTCAAAGATGGAAGGACAGGAAACGGTAGGTGATAAAACGATCAGTTTATGGACTCAAATCAAGAGAAGGCGACCGGGAACACTTCATTGTAATGACTGACAAAATGTACTTCAAGATTCTCTTTGATGAACGGGGCCAAGTCGTCAAAATCTTTACGATTGGTCTCGGGCATGATGAGACAAATGACTCCTCCGCGTTTGGCCTATAAACGTGCAAAGCGGAAATGATTCAGATGAAATTAGATTATTGTACTGGTTGCGAACAATCGAAACACATCAGTAAATGTGGACCATACGGACTGAGCATCTGAAAACGTTCCACTGCTATCAGAGGCTATCAAAATTCAGGTGAGAACATACAACCACAATCTATTGGCAAAGGCTATATTATTCGAGCCATGAGAAGAACTGCAGCACTTTTAGATAAATCCCAATGGTTTAGGCGAGTTTGGTTAATTCGGTCTATTTCGGTCCTTTGACATAACCTCTCACATATAGGAACAACTGACGAAATAATCGCAATAGATGGTTTGGACTCGCCCCGTTCGATTTACGGCGAATATGTATAAGTCAGTCGATTGTCCCGTAATCCTGATAACAGGAAAAAGGCTATCTACAAATCTACAAGAAAGAGCAGCGTTCCTATTGGGACTATCGCCGATCGATACTTGAATCGCGAACTTTTTATTCATTCACTTCGATATATCTCGAAAGACATTTTTTACATTTCAGGTAACTAACACTAATGACTGAAACGTTCAATTTAGCAATGAATTGGTGGATGCAAATGAGTGGAATTTGAGACTGAAGATATGCATGGGGTTGCGAATCAGTGCGGTAAATTTTCAAGAATGCATTGTCAATTTCAGTAGGTTCAGTTGACATGCGAATAAAAGATGGATGAACTTACCGCAAGTACTTTCTCCTTGATACCACCAACCTGAAGCACTTTACCGGTTAAACTGACCTCACCAGTCATGGCTAGGTCGGGTCGAACTGGTTTGTTACAAGCTAGACTAAGCAGTGCAGTAACCATTGTAATACCGGCAGAAGGACCATCCTGAATATGGAAGGACAGAAAGAAAAGAAACGGATGATGGGTATTTTCGGTTCTTACAACCGACACACAAAAAACCGTGTCTTGGATTAAGCCGGAAAACTGGTGTAAGAGCCTGAATAAAAATATTAGCAGAATAAAAAAGGAACAGACAGCATTGGACCATCAGTTTTTGCACACAACGTGCAATGGTGTACTGCTGCGTAATGATGACCAAGCGGTTAATCAGTTGTCTCTAGCACACTGGGGGGGGGCTAAGATTCGAAGGTAAAACTCAATGTGGCCACCCACTGGTGGTAGGCAGCTTTGATATCGTCCGGCTAACAATCACGCTTATCCTATTGGGGGCCTTATGGGGTTGGCCACTACACGTTTTAGGAATTAGGCTGTCGGTTATCAGTTTGTCCTGGTACTTATTAAGCTTAACCATTCTGCCGCTGATCACAAAATTACTATATTTGACATTGGTCTGAATCCAGACTATGTGCTGAAAACATCACAGTACAACATTTTTTATGAAGAAAATGGGTTATGAGTCAACTGCTCGTTGACCGATCATTATCAAGTTACCCAGCTCAAATCAAGCTAATTTCTTCGGGGTTATACAATCGGACCATTCTGACAGCTAAAGCTTGACCTGCAGATCAGCAAAGCTCATCACATATTAGTATGTAACAAAAAAACCGAGACATCCCAATCTCTCTACGAAACACTATATGCATGAGACCACTTTTTGGACACGACCCACGATTGACGTAGTGTTCGTCTGAAATGCACTGATGAAGTGTGATAGTGAACAAACGGGTGCAAACGATGCGATAATTTGAGCAGTAAGCCAAAACCAAATACACTAAGCAGTGAACAAGCATATGGAGCTGTAATGGCATCTGAGTACGGGATAGATCCACAGGACCATGAGGGCCAAATCGTAAATGAGACGATCCACTTGAAGGGGTCAACTACGTTTGACTTTTTTACAGTGACTTTTATGAGCACATGCGGCTATTTCTCGAGGACCACAGAATTACCCAGAGACACTGTGCCCTGGAAACAGGGCGACTGATTTTTTGTTACGGAAGGCAACTGTTTATTCATAGTACACACACATCATTGGAAAGCAACTAGTATCACTCAAGTAAACTGACTTCGTGGATTTAACTATAGCAGAGATACACTGGGCGGTTTCTCTATGCCCGGAAAGGCCTGAATCCGGTTTGTTATCACACCTGATTAATGCTAAGAATGTAACGGCTTGCGACAGCTAAATGTGTTTGTGCATCGCACACACGCAATGATTTAAGCCCTGCACTATCCAATAAGATCGGTCACAGAATACAAAATGAACTTCGGATCCACAAATCAAGTGACAGACTTGTAAACAAATAGCCGAAGTTGCGTAAGAAAACCGCCTAACAAAAGTGAGGTGGATGTCCGAGTAAAAAACAAGGCTGATACAGACACAAACGACGGAATCAGTAGGAAATTGATTAATGGCTGGCTTGTAAAGTCAAATTAGTTGCAATTTTACAAGTTCAAATGTACGAAAAACAATGACTATGGACTATTTATGACAATGAACTATCGCCCAAGTTGATTGTAATTTGAGTTACATGAAGGAAAAATTCCACTCGTGTTCACTTGAGNCTCGTGTTCACTTGAGCTAAGTTTGAAAGGCAGGATAGACCGAATGAACAAGTTGGCAGATGATAGTCATAGGATAGGATAACCAGTTGAAAATTTATAGACCTCGGCAGCGATAAACACGGACTCACTTTCGGTGTGGCTCCCTGAGGTACATGCAAGTGCAATTCGGCTTGACGGAGGAAGTGTGCAGCTTTGGACGCCTCGGTGGGATTGAGATATTTTTTAACAGACCCGTCGGTGCTAGGACACGGGGCACCGGAGGAGGCAAACAGACCGGCAAAAGTGTGCGCGATTGCGACGGATTCTTTCATCACATTGCCCAGACTACCAGTCAATTGCAGGGAGCCTGCATGTACACAAGAGGGAATAAGAGAAATATGACGTTTTTAAGCATTGCTGATGGTGGTTGCACTATGGAAATCGATACTAGAATGACGGGCTATGTTGGACCACAAAGTGTATTATACTGATATTCATGAGATGTGGACGCTGCACTGATGGAACTTAACCGAAAAACTACGAGCTAAACTACTTGAATACAAAGGTGAAACACGATTTTTATAAAGAATGGATTGAAACTACAGAACATCACATAACTGGTGGCCGGTCAGTCGTCTGTACCCTTAGCACAATGCGCTTAGCGTGCGCAACATGTTAATGCAACACAAACACTCACCAATTACGATAACAGTATATCAACTGGTCGTACGACTATGATTGGTGTTTTAAGCGTCGCGCGCTCTGACCATGCAGCGCCTAAGGTGCAACCACTCAGTTACAAGTTATGAAACGTTGAGCGTGTGTGCAAAAAACACACTAGGCGATATTATTTATCACAAATTAAAGAAAAATTGAACTAAACCGGCGGATGTCCAATAACCGTGACTACCGGTAGCCACAGTGGGGAATGGGCATGATAACACGCAGCACTTACTAAACCCATTGCGTTCAAGTTGAAAGTTGTTTATCTCAAGAGACCATATTCGTGGAACCATTCGGGGGAATTAACGTGGTATTGAAAACAACAAGAACAATTTTGTAATTTTTTTATTACACATATTTGTGTGGTGAATACCAGACTGGGAAAACCCCATAGTCACGAAGACCTGCTGCTCCGTCATGGAAACGGATAATCTAAGCCCCGCGACTTGAAGTGGCGAACCATATAAGGTCCGGACAGGTTAGGCGTGATATTGAACCGGATTCGATGACTGAAAAGCCTTGAAAGTAAACTGCAGCTGTGTGATTTGTGTCGGGAACGTCTAACGATTATGGTGGACAAGAGTTTTATCATACATTACTGATGGGAAGTAAGATTTTGAAGACCACTTTACATAGGTCAAGTTTCTCAATGCTCCCAATTAACCATTTATCATGATTGGCTTCGAAACCCAGTAGATTAGATGTGTCTAGTTATAGGGATTTCTAACAACAAAAAAACAAAATAAAGACAGCAGTGCTCACAGCGTTTACCGGGTATTTCGAGGTTTCGACGATACGGTACATGTGACAGTGATGAACATGATGCAACAGTTGTTATTCGAAGGCTTTCCATTGCATTACGGCAGACCTGATAAACAGGTTTTTAGTTTCCGTTTTTTGTAACTATTAATCATGCAGCTTAGTGCGCCGGTTTGATTGCTGTAAGCAGGTATAACTTTTCAGTGGAGAAAAAAATATGTAAGGCTGTCGTAGGCTAGACAGCATTTCCACTCATCCCGGACACAGCACCCCAACTGTATGCCCTGTCTCGAATGGTTCCACTGATGCAAACCCATCTTGTAGCTCACCGCTATTCTCGACATTTGTCTCGCCAGTGTTGTATCAATCGGAGCCCACTGTTTTATTCCTCCGACCTCACTCTGCGTTTAAACTAGCTTCGATCAGCGTAAGAACCTTAATGGGTATTGGACAACAAACATATTTCGTTCATACGCTCGTAACTCTAGTGTTTGATATGTGTTGCCTCTCGGAAACAAGCATTCAGGATCCGAGCTCAGTAATCCGATTGACGGCTCCTTCAGACCCAAAAGAAGCGTTTCATTTGCGTGTTTCCGGGAGCCGTGTCACATCAACGTGTGGTCAAACGCTTTGGTACCGCCTTTACCGTTAGGGCCAAGAAGGCTCTATTGGATGCAAACAGCTTGACTTCGCCAAGGCTTCGAAGCTGTTCGTGCTAGCCGACTACCAAAACGAGTTGGCTGCAAGGCTAAATACTACCCCTTCAAGGAGTTTAGCTCAACACCAGGTAACCATTCAAAACGCAATGTACTCAGTTAATTTACACAGTTAGGGCTTGACTTGCCGAATTGTAAAACACTGGGTCTTTTCCAGATCTCTCCGACTTCTTGACGCGCGTCGGATTATTCCGGCAGGCGGTAAATATAGTGAACAGCGTCTCTCTCTCTGAGGCGAGAATCCACAGAGATTGAGAGACAACCGAGAAGACTGGTAGGAGCTACGTGCAAAGGAGATGAAATCAGCACCTAGGTGTGGAAATACCCGGCAACTGTTCCAGCTCATCTCCAAAAGACAGTGAGCTAGTGAAATAATCTGTGAAGTAGACGGCACGCTAGTATAGTCTTCACCGATGCTTGTTACGATGGACAGAGTACTTCACATCGCAGTTCAACCAGTCACCTGCGCTGACTGCCCGAACTAGTGCTCTTGACAGTGCACCGTCACTTTCCATGGAACCGCCCACAGAAGGGGAGATCCGAAGGGAACTCTAAGGCCTGAAACGCCACAAGGGGTCTGGATCAGACAACCTATCGCCGGTCCTCTTTAAAGATGATAGAGAAGCTCCCTCAAGAGAGCTTGTCAGACTGTTTTCGAACATCTGGGAGAACGAAGCTGTACCCCACAATTGGGGAGAATCGATCGTTTCACCCATCTACAAGAAGGGCTGTCGCAATGCCTCTTCCAACCCCAGGGGCACAAGT
Organism: Echinostoma caproni; assembly: GCA_900618425.1. Classification (NCBI taxonomy): domain Eukaryota; kingdom Metazoa; phylum Platyhelminthes; class Trematoda; order Plagiorchiida; family Echinostomatidae; genus Echinostoma; species Echinostoma caproni. The sequence continues at coordinate 6,742 of UZAN01058312.1, forward strand.
CTGATTCCAATAGCGCCGAAGCGGTTAGCGTCTGGTTGTTAAACAGATCAAGCCCATTTCGCGAAAGACAAATCCGTGAAGAGGAGGTCGGGTTTCGTGCACACGGTGGTTGCATAGATCAAATCGTTACCCTTCGTCAGCTACTGGAATACCGCCACACATCAAAAAGATAAACTATAGTCGTGTTTTTGGACCTCAGAGAGACCTTCAACTCCATCCATTACCTTTCGCTGTGGAACTGTTTGCTGAGAAACGGATTACTAAGAAGTATGTCCCATTTCTAAATGTACTCCATCGCCAAACCTCGGGGGAAGGTTAGGGCCTATGGTGAACTCTCACTCCCATTTCTTGCCACCAGCGGGGCACAACAGAGTTGCCCTATCTATCCGCCTCTCTTCAACTTTGCGATAGATGATGTTATGCGAAACGCGTTACTTAGCATAACGAACGTTGGCCTTGGGCTTCTTCCTGGAAACGAAGTCGTAGACTTAGAGTATGGAGATGATATTACTTTACTCGATGACAACGCACTGGTGATCCAAAACACGCTGGATCGTTTGGCAATTAATGTTATTGTTTGTATATCCTTTGCACCTTCGAAGTACAACATGTTGAAGCAAGATTGGCGGGAACCTGTTTCTGCATTTTCTTTGGGCAACAACACTCTGGAAGGTGTCGAGAGCTTTGTCCACCTCAGGAGTTGCATAACAGCTGGTGGAGGTGCGGATGAGGAGATCTCTTAACGCATAATCAGAGTTACATTGGCGTTTGCCAACCTGTGACATCTCTCACTGAAAGGGCGTGTGTACTGCGCAACTATACGCGCCGTGTTATTCCACAATTGCGAAATTTGACCTTTCCAAGCACAACATATCAAACATCTATCCGTCTTCGACAACCGTTGTCTGCGTAACATCTCCCGCATATGGTAACGGCATCGCGTGAATAAAGATGAGGTCAGACAACGAGTGTTAGGGTTAGATAGTCTTCCACTGAACAAGGTGGCTAGTGCATATCCTGCGAATGCTCGAATAACGTCCGCCATACAGTGCGCTATTTGCAGACATTGGTTCAGACTGGAAGAAACAGCGAGGTGCGCAGGCTATAATATGGCGTAGAGGGTTGAAGAGATGTTGTTCGAATTCGGCTTCCGTCGCAGCTTCCCGACTCCCCGACTGGGGCCCCAAACGTTCAGATTATCTTCGGCTGGAGACATTGCGGGATATGGCATCGAGCCGAAGTCAGTGGTATGAATGTACCGTTTTCCGTATCCAACAACAAAAGTAAAGCAAACAAACAAAAGCTTCAAAATTGCGTGCAGTACAAGCTAAAATTGACTGCTTTTGTTTTCTCCCATGGTTATTTTGGCGTCGTCTCTTTAAAGATTGGAGATATATATGCCTAATTGAAGGTACCGAACGGTGTTTACTCTACAAAAGGAGGAAACGCGAAGCAGGAGTGAAAACGTAACTGACATTTTGGTTTCACTTCTGACTGTTAAATCAATTTAGGCAGTAGACGAATAGAGATCGGTATATACAGGTCTAATCGAAACTGAAGCAACGAGTCCCTGTGAAACACTTGTCTGTTCGTATAGGCAACAGCATTTATACTGAAGTAAATTTTTTCCAAATAATAATAAACAAGCCTTGGTGAGTCTTTATAGTCGTAATTTTTCTGATTTGTTTATACTCAACAGATGGAATGGTTCCGAATGTAGCGGATATTCCCATTTCGTCAGTAGCAGTTGACCTAGACCATGATGAGTTAAGAGTTAACTAACGAGAATGGAACAGTTTTTATTAACAACAAATTCACATAGATAGCAATTAAGATGTAAAGTTTATGTAAACTAATAGTCGATTGGTCTAGCTTTGTTCTTTAGGAATTTTTCGAGTCTCTTCAGCATCGAATCCGCCAACTTTGTTATGAAGTCATTTTCTATTTTATGCTCCATTACGTATCGCACTTTTGCCTCCAATGTCCAATGTACAGGTAACTCATTGACATCTTTCATCAAAACAGATTTTCAATCACATTGAGATCCTGGCTATTAGGGGGGAGTTGCATGAACCGGACCTTAGAGCTACGCATCTTTTCTGAAGTCTAAAAGAAAATAATAATTGAAACAGAATCCTTAAATAAATAAATTTACCAAACTCCCGTGGAACATGACACGGAGCGTTATCCGAAAAAGCGATAACTTTTTCGGAAGACTTTTTTTCATGAAATTCTGGAAAGATTTTCGTCATTACTGATGCACATTTCCCACTATTCATGGTGCCCTGTGACTGATGTCCCCCGACAACGCTGACCATGTTTCATCCCTGTCCAAATGAGTAATTTCGACGGGTGAGAAACTCTTTTATTTGGTGGAATAAGTTCTTTTGCGAAATTCGCACCACAAATGACTTCTGTAATGTTTTTTTCAGAGTAATACGAATCAGGTCGTCCCTCTGTTTGGATGTACTCGGTTTACGGCCTCCACAAGCTGTTCTGGTTGTTGTTTTCCCATGGATTATCTTGTCAATTGTGCTTTTGTTAAAGTTAAAGCATTGGGCAAGATTTGATATGGAAAATACCAACTTGTGTGCTAGTACAATTCTGCTTCTGTCCTCTTCACTGAGATAACGGGAACTTTTGGTTTCAAGCACTACTTGCTTCATTATGGTAACAACAATACGAACATTCAAAGCTGTGCACAAAAATGACCTTGATATCAAGGTTGACTTTGATTGAAGTGGTATTTCTCGAATTCATTGAGTTAGATATCAAACAGATTATCATTATGAAACTTTATTTAATGCAATTTCTCTGGGTTGTGATAGAATTTCATTTGGTTGTCCAATAAAGTTGCCATAATGAATTATATATTAGATAAAATAATGCCTCGTACCAAAGAACCGAGATGGCAGGGGTTTGGGGAAATGATTAAGGATAATTCTTGAGTCATTCCTATTAGAAAATATTGCGTTGTGATACTTAATAAAGTTTGTGGTTTTCATTTGATCTTGGTACTCAAGGTCAAGCATGTTTACTTGGCACTCATGCAGCCCAGAAACTACTCATATATATTTAACACGCAGTCAATTACAGAATTGGCAGATGTGTCACAACGTATGAAGAAAGAGATGTGAAAACGATTAAAATGTAAATCAACGAATAAGAGTCTCGCAACAGGTGCGCCACTGACGTCGGTTACCAGCCANCCCAAACCTGGGAGTTTAGAGCGCCCTACCACTGCCAGTTTTGAGGTTAGCGCCTTCATTGTTATTTCATTGATATTTCTCCCGTCATCTTGAGTTGAAGCAACTCCCGAGATAAGTAGAGTGGTCGACGATTTCCAACTGGTCGTTCATAAGCGTGAGGACAGGTGTAGCCCCTTGCCACTACTACTTAGATCGAAGTAGAAAGATATAAAATATTGTTCATACCTATAGCATCAATACAGGTGATAAATATAATGAAACTCCATTTGATCATAAAGAAAATATTTTAGTGCATCACAATCGGCCAGTATTGTATACGGTGATACCGGTTAGTGATAGCATTAGAATATGCGGTTGAGCCAGTCCAGTTTTAAGTGGTAAAAATTATGAAGGTGAACTAGCTCAATACAAACGGTTAAAATGAGATTTGTAGAAGTTGACCGCGTTTCTCATATCAAGTGCTCGTTTTACACGATTTACGATATATTTGTGTTGGAATGTAATCACGTGATCTGCACTATTGTCAACGCGACTTAAAATGAACCGGATGCATTACTATTCGAGGTTAGATGATCGTTTGTTCTTCGTTCATCAACGGGTGCTTCGTTTTCGATAAGATTATTTGTTTTGGAGGAAGTGAAAGATTCAGGGGCCCGTATATGGTTACTTTGAACAACTTAACGATTCGAATATACACCAGCCTAGGTTAATATTGTTTAATGATGTGTCGAATAAAACTTAGGATTCTGTAAATGAAACACAAAAGGTTGCATGAAGGTGTGACCCTATTGGCGCAGGGTTTAAGCAAAGCACAATATATTTGGAGGCCTCTATTTTATTACGTGCATACACGCATATACATCCAAACACTTTCAAGCTATTTTCAAACACCGAATTTAATTCTGACAAACAAGACTTGAATCAATGATTGCTTTCAACCGTTCACAGCATTGAAAAGATCGGTTACTACCACGACGAGACTGCACCTTGGCGTGGTGTGATAGCTTGCGCGCCTCAGTGACCCTGCGAGCTATACATGATTGCTCCTCAGCCGCAGATCCAATCATACTTGAAACGTCAACGGGTAGAGGCCAAACGAAGATCAGTCTCACAAGGTCAGCTGCTTGGGCACCTCCTGGCTTCCTTTTCTATCCACACTCGCCCCTGGAGAGGTCACTCCAGTAAATCAACACGCTGAGGAGTAGTTTACCGATCAAAAAACCCCGCTAGATGGACGTAGGAGTGGGGTACCTGAGGCTTCCTCTCGACGGTGGGAGAAGTCTTCGCACTTCATTGGACAGCTACCGCCCGCTCAAGCTGGGCAGCCCCCAGCCAATAAGGTGCTGTCCCGTCCACGTTCCGCTTGTCTCATTGGGTGCATGAGGCTGAGGGCTGATCCCGAAAAGCGGACCGATAATCAACGCACCAGCGAACAACAAACTCAATCGAAATTCAAAGGCCTTGTGTGACAGGTCTCCAGAAGCTCCCACACGGGTGCTTCGTTCACGCTCCTGCATTGGATGTACGCCTCACTGCCATGCGGGTCAGACTTTTGAGTCAAAGGCTCCGGTTAGGGTTCCCAAGGAAAAACCCCTTCGTCAGTGTGGGCTACCGCGAAGTATGTCGTGTCCAAAAGTCTTAGGTACCCATTTGGAGAACAGTCTTTCTCAACTGTCTATTTCCTCTTCGCACTCCCATACCTTAGGAGATGCATCCTGTTTGCGCCACCCATCGGATACCACTCAGTGTTCAACCAATGAGACCAACCACTCAGAGGCTATCAGATTTCTGAAACCAAAATCTTTCATTTAATGTCTGCACACTCTATCAGATTGGTAAACAAGCCGCCTTAGCTAGAACCCCTGAAACCTTCCATTTAGATGTATGCTGTGTCTCCGAAACACGCATACAAGATTCTTCTTCAGTCATCTCCCTCTGTTCTCCAGATTCAACCTCATCCTCAGGCTTTAATCTCCGCGTGTCAGGCGATTCGTCATCAGAAGCTCGGGGTGTTGCGATTGCGCTGCATCAAGGCCGAGCGTTCACCTCTCGATTGGATCCCGGTTGACAGTTGACTTTGCGCCGTACGTCTGGATGGTTCAGTACGAGTCAACGGCTACAGAACGAAACGTCGATGTGTATTCGTCGTATCCGCGTATGCACCGACAGATTGCAGTTCACCAGAAATGAAGGATGAAT
>UZAN01058313.1:0-12148 GCA_900618425.1 Echinostoma caproni
TAAAGCACGGGTTGTTGATTTCGCGTGGCAGATCGTTGACGAACATCAGGAATAGCAGTGGGCCTAGCACAGAACCCTGAGAGACACTACTAGTCATGTTGGCTAGCATCGATAAGTGCATACCAACCTAGATTTGGAACGTGCGGTTAGCTATAAAGCAGTATACTTACTTTCTAGCTTTCCCCCCAATTCCCAATAAATGCATCTTTTGGTCTAACCTCTGATGACTTACCAAGTCGAAGGCTTTGCTAAAGTCCAGGCAACAGACCTCGGCATGCTGTCCCTCGTCTAAGCATCAAGAATTTCTCTTAATGAAGCCATGTCAAGCTGGCGCTAGTAGCTCATGCCCTACGAGGTACGCAGCCATATGCTTGCGTACAATCCTTTCTAGGCATTTGCTGACCGACGTCAGACTTACTGGTCTGTAGATTTCGGCCTTTTTCTTTGACCCAGATTTATGCAGAGCAACTACCGTCGCTCTTTTCCAATCTCCTGGTATCTCGCCTATATCTAAAGATGCCTGAAACAACTTTGACAGGGGCCCTTGGAGCATCTCCGCTAGAGGCTTAACAATAGCGGGATGGATACCATCCGGTCCCGCTCCCTTGAACTTATTCAGAGTATCCAACTCGTGAAGGACTTCGTCTGGTATCACAGTCATTTCAGTCAGCTGTGCTGTCGAACTGGGATAATCTGCCATAACCAATGTTGCTGGCCGTCTGTACACCACCTTAAAGAAAGCCAGAAGGGTATTTGCCTTGTCTTCCCCGCCTAGGGCAAAACATCCATCAGTGCTTTTTAACGTTCCAATCCCCTCTCTTGATGCCTTTTGGGATTGGATGTAGGCATAGAACCCCTTTGGGTGCTTTTTTGCTTTTATAGCAATCCCATGCTCATCGTGGTAACTGGCCCTTCGCTGCATAGCCTGCGCATGGTTTTTTGCTGCCTTGTAGCGACACCATGCCTGATACGAATTGAGCCGTTTGTAAAGCGCCTACTTTCGATTCCTTGTGTCCAGAGCCCTGTCTAAACACGGTTTTCACCATGGTTTCCGTTCTTTGAGTCTCCTAGGCCTCAGGGGTGCAAACTGTTCTGTGAGACTCAGTAAACTATCTTTAATTGCGGTCCATCTCGCTTCGATGCTAGGATCAGCTGTTGACGGTTCCCAGATTAAATCTAACGCTGCCTCTCGAAGACTCTCCTCTTGTACACTCCCATACAAGCGAGCCATTTTGATCCCTGGCTTGGTGTACTGTGCCAGTACTTTGAACTGAAGGACCGCGTGGTCGCTTCTGCCTACGGGGACCTCTATCCTGAGACTAACGACATCTGACCTTGCTCGAGAAATAGTCAAGTCAAGGGTTGAGGACATCCGGCTAAAACGGAACCGGGTGGATGCCCTTACATGCTGCACAAGCGCATGCGAATGGATCCACTCCAATAGTGCCCTCCCCATAGTTCCGCTTTGAGCTCTTTCATCTTCTCAAGCTATTACACGAAGGTTCAGATCCCCCCACGATGAGAAACATATGGGCCCTTCGAAGCACCTCCTATAGGGTACGCATCAGTTCATTATCCTCAGCCACAGTTGAGTTTGTTGCCCTGTAAACGCAGACAATGCCTAAAAATCCCGATCTAACCCTTAAATGGCAAGCAGTAACCTGAATATCGGGAGTAGCCAACTGCACTGGCCACTCCCATTGGTGACAGGTAGTCTGCACAGCTAAGAGAATGTTGAATTTGTTTGTGGTTGTTGATCGAGTTGTAACAAATGCTTCGGCATCAATACTTCACGCGATGTTTTCGCACACATCATGGACCATGTATTTGTTTGACTGTATCACTTTTACATTCGTCTCAATATCGTCGACTCGAGCGGCTGGAGTGAAACTCCGCTATTTTTGAGATGCTGCTGATTTGTATTTATCGTGATTCTCGGACATTGTGTACCTAGAGGTTTCATTATCAAGGTTCGTTGTGAAAATGCAAATTCAATCTAATTGTAAATTAACAGTACCGTGTCAATAATCATTAAAACCCATTTTTGACGATCGTCTTTGCTTACTGGGATCCGTTCGGGCAATATTTGACTACGTGAAACGTATTGTTATCCGGATTGATCGTTCGGTAGAACTCGACCGACGTATAAATACTGACGCACGCGTAACTTGTTCGACACGGGTCCTCCAGAATCAACAGAGTACTCTACCGCTTTGCCTCCCATCCACTCTATCGGATCTATGTTCCGTATACTCCTGCAAACCCAGAATCATATCTTCACCCTTGAGCCGTCTCAGTGAGAGCAATCCTATCGGTTTCTGCTTTACTGGTTTTTGCTCCCCCAATTTTCCCCGGAGTCTGCAGGCATTTATATACCAGACAGCCACATCAGGGGAACTGAGTTTTATTTAGCTCGGGTCGTTTCTTGTTCGGATGCCCTCGGGCGTGAGACCGGAGGGAGTTAGTGTTTCTTCTTTAATGGAGGGTGATTTCGGAGTCGCCTTCACATCCCATTTAATGCTATCGTTCCTAATTCTTATGTCTTCTACGCTGAAGTCGTACTCCACTCCATCTTCCGAGGGAGACGGCGACTGACCTATTACTAGTTCATCTTGCACTGATAGCCTCAGCCTTGTTGTCGACGTATTTGCAACAACAGTTGCCCAACTGTCCGACCTAGGGCTTTGAGTGTTTAGAATGGTTTTCTCCACCGACGCGGGTGCGATAATCGGAGCGAATTTTGTCGGAGCATTTCTCACCGGAGCCTCGCGCGTGGTATTGCTCTTTTCTTTAAAATGAAAGCGTCTCCGCGCATCATTTATCCTAGTTTTATCGGGTTTCGTTTCTGCTGAACACTGATAACCCTTCTTTGGCTCATTGCCAATAGTGGCTCCCCTCAGTGGGCCCGTTCTTGGCTCGTTTGCAATCTTGGGCGCAGAGCTACCTAGCGCAGCCCTATCTACCCTTTGTATTTGTATAGTCGGCCCAATAGCGGGCACATCCAACGGCACCGAAGATCCTTTCCCCCAGCCACCCGTGGCTTTTGTGGGCCCGAGACTTTTGTAACTCTGGGTGCTTGGGTGCCAGAGTCAAATGGGACTCTCACACGACCACCGGTGACGATGTCTACCTTCACGGCACTCGATAGCACGGCGTCTCTCAGGGACATACTGGGAAAGGTTGCTAACAGCGGCCTTGGTTCAACTGCTTTCAAGCCTTTCCATACTCCAGTGCGGTGGCACTTGACAATTGGAGTGTTTGAGGGCATCCCAATCATCCTGAAAATGTTGTGGAGGCTGCGCCTATGAGGTTCCTTTCTTGCCCTTCTTTCAAAAATATATGGCTCCCTCAAATTATGGAAGACTAGGTTTCGCGTCCCGCCTTACATCATTTGGGTGGATTTTTTCACCATGGATAGTTCTCTTTCGAGAACTTCCTCTCACGAAATTGCTGCTGCAATCTCTCCAGATTCTGTTTCTTCCGTTTTGGGAGCCTGTGCTTTTCTGATCTTCAACCTATTTTCTACGGACTCAGTCGGTAAAACACTGACGATCTGTATACCCTTGTTCTTTTTTGACATATTTCTGCCCTTCAGCTGCATCTTAGGGGTTAACTTCTCAGCAGCAACCATACCCTGTACCTGGCGAAAGCACCCGATCGTGAACGCCTCGCATCGGTCATTGATAAACGTGCGAAAATTTCAAAAGCACGGTCGGGAAAAACGGATACACGGGTAAAATAGCTAAAAACGCTTTGGGAGCATAAGTATAAAAAGCTAAACTGGACTCAACCACAACATTTGTGAACCGCTAAATGGTTGTACACTTTGTATAGTTAGCATCAAAATGTTCAGTGCTAAAAGTGTGAAATATCCATATATATATTTCACTAGCATTCAACCAAAAATGTTTTATACCGAGAGCAATTGGAAAATTCAAACCACGCGCGAACGTACCGTAAGGGTTCTATTCCTTTCGTTTACGTTTTAAGTTAGGTGAACCAAGATCACCTAGATAACTACTGTATGTTCGAATATTCATCTCTTACGCACATGCTTTCCTTTCGATTGGCTCTTTACTCTATCATATAATTCGTCGTGGGTACTTTGGTAACCGTACCGTTGGGTGAGTTTTATCTTGTGCCCAAACTTTGATTCGTTCAGAAAATCTAGTTTTAATTAGTATAATTATTACGCTTTCGATATAGAGTGGCTGGTTGGCCATATTTGTTCTCCTTTTCACTACCATCTTCGGTAAAACTGAGGAAGCCTATCCGGCGGTATTTGTTCCATGAGTCCCAGGCAGAAGTATAATAAAAAACCAACCATTTGCTTTTGAGCGAAGAAATGTCTTCACTTTGTTTTGCAATCAGTGGTTTTCAATGCTTATCGAACAAACTCTGCGTTGTCAAGGTAAGTGCAGCTGCTCACATGCATATTTCTGTAGGTGTCTGTGTTTTCTCGTTGACTTTCACAGAGGATATGGCAACCCTTTGATTGACTGCTTCCCCTTCCCGAAAACTGTACCAAATGTTTGCAATAAGAGAAAGTTAAATTTCAAAGGAATGCTCATTTTTTGAGCTGCACCGATTTTTAAAACAAAATGAATTCGTGCACCGCAAATATTTGCGCAATCTTTCAGTTCAGTTTCTTAGGACGAAATTTGGCTCCTGCCATTCGCCTGTCCAGTTTTTTGTGTTATGGGAGAATGTTATGTGTTATGTTACATATATATATAAAATAACACAGAACATATATTTAACAGTACATAGAAAAGTAAGACACTATATTCGTGTCGAAATCTGCGCAGTCTTAAAGAACATTGAACCCGGAATAAAAACAGAACACATCACTTAGCAACGGAATCTTACTGTTATTAGCAGAAAGCTGGAATGTACAAGGATATCGTGTCAAATAAAACAAAGGAGTTCATAGTTTATGTGCGAGCACCGGATTCGCCGTACGTTGAAAGAAGCTCTCGTTTTCTGTACCCCTAGTGATACCTGTCGAGCTAAAGTTCGCGTCTCCTGGGTACTTCCATACTATTTTTTTTACTGAAATGTCATTCATCTAGAGTGGACTTAAAAACAACAGGATTGACAGGTTCAAAATTAGCGTCAGTATAGGGAACTCACAAATTATTTGGCCTACATGTCTACGATGTACAGTATTATATTCAACACATTCTTTGTCCCATGTGGTTTAGTACGATGCCCCTGGAGGGCCAGAGTTCCTCATCACGATGATACATGAAATCCAGAGACTCCAAGTGTAGGGGATTCGTTCAAGGTATTCATGAACAGCGTTGCATAAGAAAGTTATCGACGTTCATGCAGTTCATCAAAGGTACAGCAATTCACAGAACAATGGCACTCTCCAGTGTGTGCACAAGGTTTTCGGCTGCCCCATTGAGATGTAAACGTTGGGTGTGGTAAGAACATGCCGACATCTCACGGAGTTTAACCAATCGGCAACGGTCTTATGAAGTGTGAACTACATTTCTGACCCTCAAAGTGACTATTTTCTCCCATTTTTCCTATTTCTCTAATTATTTTTATAAAATTTAAATTTCCGGATTTTTGCACCAAGAAAGACTCATTCTGCACCACCGGCCATCCTCAACCATCATTGGTCCATTTTTCTCTGACTCATCACTTTCGAGCTAATTTATAAGTTTATTGATGGCCGGTCTCACAATGCATATAAACGGATGAGCTGTCCGGTTTCACCGCCTTTTTGGGTCGTGTCAAATATTCAACCTCGCCTGAAGACCTTCCTTCCTTCTTCTTCCTGGTCGGATTCCGGGGATGGTACTGGTCTGTGGGTCGCTACTATTGTTACTGTCTGGCCGTTCAGTTCAGTTCAGTTCTCACAGGACGAATTGTGGCTCTTGCTAATCGCGCGTCCAGTTCCTTGTGTTGTCGCTAGTTTCGTTGGCTTCCAACACTTGGAATCAATAGTCGTTTCTGAAAGGCAGAATGTTAGTGTACAGTATCAGATCCATTACAGTGTTCCGGAAAGTAAAGCCTCACGATTAACTTTCAACATTCAACTTCGGGAAATACCACTGCCCAGCATTCAGCTAGCCTTCTCTTGAAAGATTCGACATGAATACAGTTAAACACTGCTTCAGGCAATTTATTCCACAGTGGTATAACTCTGTTTGTGAAGAACCTAGCTCGCAAATTTAGTCTACAATGACTTTTTTCCAATCTAAGCTGATGCCCTCTCGTGCCCCTGGCAGGAACAAACGAGAATACGTTTTGGAACTTTAGATGCGAAAGCCATTTGACAATCTTAAATGTCTCTATAAAGTCCCCCGCATGCGTCTGCGGGCAACGGAGAACAGGTCCAGGTCCCGCAGTCGTTGGAGGTATCCCTTATCTTTCCGGTCTGCTACCATTCTAGTTGCTAAGCGCTGTACTTTCTCAAAACATTGTTTGTCCTGTTTAAAATAAGGCGCCCATGCCTGTACGTAATATTCTAAATGAGGACGCACTATGGTTTTGTACAACGGTACAAAAACCTCGGGTGTTCTGCAACTTACAACAGCGCACAATCTGAAACGTTCGTGTCGAGCTTTATCAGCCGCACGCTTGCACTGCAGGGATGGCCTGAAGTCGTTCGTGATCATTAGCCCTAGATCCTTCGCCTCAGAGACATGTTGCAGATGCTTCACACCTCTCGTTTCATCATTGGCTCTTGTAGTCAAGAGCTGACACTTAACCAGATTCAGTGGCAGATCTCACTTATCCGACCACCTTCAAACTGCATCTATATCCTTTTCTAGTCCTTCCCCAGCTAATTTCACATCATCGACGAACATGATGCAAGGATTTTGGAAATCCTTCGCAAGGTCGTTAATGAAGATCAAAAATAATAATGTTTCCTAACTATCCGCTCCAGGCACTTGCAGAAGATTGAGGTCAAACATACAGGCCTATAGTTGTAAACGTTGTGTCTAGGGCCGGACTTGTGGATGGCCACTACGGTTGCAGTTTTTCAGTCCTCTGGGAACCTGCAAGTACCGACGGACTCTTTAAATAACAGTGACCGGTCTCGCTAATGCATTTGCTAGAGGCTGAATCACGGCGGGGTGCAATCCATCCGGTCCTGTTGCTTTATGCCTATTTAAGGCGTTGAGCTCTCGAATCACGTCAATTTCACAGAAGTTGAACTCCGTGAAATGCTCCGCTGGTCTAACCAGGCTGCAGTCTGCATTCTGTCCTAATGTAGGTGGCTGATAAATTCCCTTGAAAAACGTAGGGAGTGCACTTGCCATTTCCTGGTGGGTGGTGGCCTTTACGCCTTCTGTTACTTCCAGTGTACCTACTCCCTCCTTAGAGTTTTTGTTTGCCTGCACATATGCATAAAACCTTTCCGGGATATGCCTTACGTTTTCAGCTAAAGTTTTCTCATGTTCATACTTTGCCAACCTTTGAAGGGATTGTGCTCTGTTGCGTGCCCTCTTGTATATCGTCCACCCATCGGCAGTCTGGTACGCCCTATAACGGGCCCAGCATCTCCTCGGGACTACCGGTGCCCGATCTAGCTGTGGCTTCCACCAAGCTGGTCGTTTGCTATTGCTCCTAGGTTTGAAGGGTGCAAACCTATCGGTCAGTCTAAGCAACCCTACCTTAATGACAGACCATCGCTCTTCCAATGTTGACTCGGGAGTTAGTGTCCTGCGGCCTCTTGTAGGGCAACAGCGTTTATACGGCTATAGCACCGTTTAAGTGGGGCAGCCGGTTTGCTGTGTTTCATGGTTAATACTAGCCCGAGTACCCCATGATCACTCTTACCCGGTGGATTCTCCACTGCTACCTCACTTATGTCCGATATATACCGCGTTAAAACTTAGTCCAGGACGGAGGCCCTCTATTGGTTGCGAAACGTTGTGGCCTGCATGATACACTGAATGAGCGCATGCTCATGCAGCCATGTTAGAAAGCTTTCTCCCTTTTTCCTAACGGGAGCATCGCCCTCTACCCAACAGATTTCCGTAAGATTGAAATCACCCATAATTAAGATCCTTTGGGTCCTCAATATGAATTCCTGCATTGTAACAAGTAGTTTTCTGTGGGTTCCGCCTGGGGTGCGCGATAGACTAGTAGCACTCCCACTGGCATCTTCCCAAGAGGATACTACACACCTTGGCTTGAATTTTCGGTGTTGTCAGTTTTACTGGTGAGTCCAATTGAGTGTAAGCGTCTCATCCAGTCGTAGGCCAAGATTATTGAGGCCCTATCCGAGCGGCTTGGTAGGCTGGGCCGGCCTGCTTTCTCCAATGACTCCCCGTCATTGGACCACTACGCTCGAGCAATGACCGAGTTCATGTACGAACTGGACGCTGGTGTGACGTTTTAATTCTGGTTCAGTCGGTACGAGGACGTGTTCACCGTCGAACTTGCCAATCGCGGGGCAATGCTGGGGTCCGCCTGCTCCTCCGGAAACTCGGTCCGGCAGAGCACAGTCGCTAGCGTAACTCCATCGTTCCGGATGAACCCCATTCCCGTGATTTTCCCTCCACTCTCGATACCCTCTCCAAGATCTTTGGCGATTCTCTCTCTTTTCCATTCCCATTTGGTTCCGGCTTCTCAAAGGTGAACTCAAGAACGCCGGCATTACGGCCGATTGTCACAAGACGAATTGGACGATTAGTAAGCTTCCCTATGATATTACCTGGTAAATGAAGGACATCATTCTGGACCACACCAAATACTCCGCACTAAAAGAGGCCAGTATCAAACATAACTCTATCTCCAAAGTTGAGCGCGTACAACGTTATTTTGAAGACCTGTTGTAAATCCCGAATAAACCAATGAGTAACATGTAATCAAAACGGATTCAGAAACGCCTATAAAACGATGGACCTTGCAAAACTTCTGCGGTACGGTAAGGCATTTATAATCGATGAAACTACGTCAACTACGTATAAACCTCAAAATAATATCAGAACAAGTCGAGAACAAGAGCCAAGTGCCCCTTTGAGTGTAATTCAAAGAACTTGAACAAAATAGATGATTCTCGAATAAAATAGCACTATCACCTTCACACCGCACTCTAACAGTTCAAAAGTAGGTCAGGTCGCGAATAAAACAAATGGGATCTGGGCGAGGTTCGATCAAACAAAGTCAAATACTGGGGTTGAAGTGTAAATATAAAAGGATGATACAGCGTACGTGTGTATGGGGGAGACTAGATTTGGACAAGTGAAACATGAAAAGTATGGAGTGAATAGAAGGGTGGCTTGTGTCCGGGTTTTGTCGGAAGGATTTTCACAGATCGTTAAATACACCGTCCGGGAAAGTCCTTTCCGGGTCTCTTGGTCAGAGGGTAATTGGAGGTGGCACCAATTATAACATAAAATACCTGCTTTTTACTAGTTTGCCTCACGTTGTTCCCTCTGTGTCTTCGACATCTCAGGAGGTTAGCCTTAAGCCGTTTACCATGACTCACTGCGTCTACATCCCTAACCCAGATGATTTCTTCAATGCATCATTCTCGGTTTGCTCTTTCTTTTCTCTTCCCAGAAAATAAATTCGTCGAACGTCTCCTAGAATTTCACCAGCGCCCGTCTTCACCTTAACCTTGCGCGCGATTTCATCATTTTCCGGGTAGCATTCTTTAATAACTCCCAGTTCAGTTCGGTTTAGTTCAGTTTGCACAGGACAGAAAGTGGCCACGGCCAATCGAGCGTCCAGAATTCTTTCGGTGGTACGCGGTCAAGCACTGCGAAAAGTAGTCCGTAGCTTCCTGGCTGAAAAGAGGAAGAAAAAGGAAAGATATCTCATCTCAACTCCAAGGCTAGAGATTGTTATACGTAAGCGTTTATCTTCCAGGTTATAATCCAATGAATTGCGAAACAGAACGATGCAGAACGAAATTATGCAACTGGAGTATTTCGCTCCTTCTCCTTTAGTTTTCTTAAGTCTGCAGATAGATGGTCAGACGTCCACTTTAGGAACGAGTTGAGACCACCGATCATCCAGGACAGTTTTGAAAGCTAGCACGATCTGCAGCTCTATTAGCTCCACTGGTAGCCTGTTCCGAATGCTGACTAGTCTGTTGCTGATAAAGGTTGACCGGACGATCAATCGAGACAATTTGGTATCTTACTTTTTTATCCACTTTTATCAAACACGATTGAGCAGCTTGTTTTATTATACACAACAAGTAACACCACAATACAAATTCCCTTCGTAATTTCGCACGTGTTCTCTGAGTGTTGCTGAAGCATAACGCGTACATTATCAGTTATCATCAAGCGGTCCGTTAACCGTCGCAGCCATCCATTTCAGCAATACTGCACACTATCAACCGGAGCCACAAACCGAAAAACACGACCAATCAACCAGCCGGATAATCCTTCTGTGAATCCGTTCCATGTACCGATTATTTCATTATAACTCGTATGTGTAATATCTGTTCCACTACATATTTGGTGAGCCCGTATTCAGATTCTCTCTACTTTCCTATTTTCGTATGGTACCTAGGGTTCCTCAGGAACTTTACTTTATTTTGTTTTGTTTGCTGTACGTGTAACACATGAAGCAATCGAAACTCGACATGGGGGACCTTCCCATTTCTTCCCCCATTAAATTGCCCACATTTGGTATTACCAACCCCAGGCTATGGTTCGCCCAAGACGAAGCTCATTTCTGTGCCTAAAGGATTATGTATTCCCACATGGTCACTTNCCATGCATGAGAATGAACTATACACTCAGTTGAAGGAAACGTTGATCACCCGCACAGCTGTGTCGGATGAACGCCGATTGGATGAGTTGTTTGGGGACCTCGAAATTGGCGACCGTACCCCATCCCACTTGTTGCGATGAACAATGCTGAAGTAGAGACATAGTGTATCCGCTTTGCTGTTTTCGTCTTTAGCAACGGAATGCCCTTCGGTATCAGCAGCCCCACGCCATTCCTGAGTGTCGTTTTTGATTGTACATACCCGTAATATTTCATAGGATGGTCCTTGGCCAGCCTAAAATCGTAGTTGCGTTTGACTGTTCGCACCATGTTGACCGCTGCGTATCGCGTTCAAGCCAGGCGGCTCCCAGAAAGTTTGTACAGGTGCAAACTTCGGTTTCTACGCTTGATGGCTTTGTCTTTCGCCGCACACCACCAGATCGCCTCGGTTAGATGCCGTTCGGGTTTCAACGGCGTGAATTCATCTTGGAGTACGTGCGGCGATTTCTCAATTACTCTCCACAGCGCGTCGATACTAGTTACTTTGTTGTCTCATGCTAGTTGAGTTGCTCTGCTACAAAGGAGATCTATGTTCACGGCTCCAAAGTTTCTAGCCATTCTATTGATGGCTTTCGGTTTCCTCACGCAGGAAGTAGGTATCATGAATAGATGACCACTGATACNTAACTTCAAATCCATGACATCTGTACGGTGCTTCGTAATCACAAGATCAGGTAGTGAGGGAAGTCATCCTGTTCTGTATCTGGTGTTTTATTTATCGTTTTGCCTCACTGCATTTTACTGAAATTACTTGAGAGATATAATCTTCTTGTGCTCCTAATGTGCTGGGTTCACACTCGTATCTTGTTGCTTTATTGTTATGTTTGCGTCGCGTATATCCGTTGCCTACCATTAGGTCGCACAGCACTATATCACAGGAGACCACCACAAGTGCAAAGAACACAAGATGTAGCATAGGAACAATAGTATCACACGGGAAACGAGAACAGCGGACCAACACTGAGTCCGCGAGCGGATGATAGTTCTAGGAGCGGACGCCACCTAGGCAAAACACAGAATGCACGGTCGGCTATTGATCTCTCAGACCTCCCAAAAACACGCGAGACAAGACACGGCTTTAGCCGCACAGGATTTTAATAGCGTTGAGCGCATATCACAAGTCACGAGTCGTGAGTCAATTTACGAGTTCAACTCTGATGCTTATATGTGACTAAAAATAAGATTGATCACTGCAAGAAAAAGAATGTACCAATGAAACGCACTGTGTGTAATGTTCAAACGACCATAGGCTACGGACCAAACGGACGGAGAGAGTGAATATTACCGTACGACGCAATATTATTGATGTATCTCCGCGTGATTAGCATTGATTCGCGAAGACCCTAATTTGGGTCGAATGTGTTGTGAAGTTGTTTGATTTTGTTCACAGTAC
>UZAN01058326.1:2032-12140 GCA_900618425.1 Echinostoma caproni
CTATGTGTCGACCATAGAGGTTCGCTTTCTTTTCCCGTCCCTAAAAGTAGGTCCAATCCCTACCCTCCTTAATCTTTCTCACTTACTTTGTATACAATATGAGTTTGGTAGCGATCAGTGAATTTCGCTTCGCCGTCTTATGCTGTACAATGATTATGTTGATGACATAAGGAATCCACAACCGGAGCTTTTAGCTAGCTAAAGGAAAACCCGCAAGGCAGCGGGGCGGTGTGCGAAAACCGCAATCCATTTGCTGCCGGTGTCCAGTTCATCGGATCCTGCGCCTTTCGGACGGGACCAAACCTCCAAGGTGCCCAATCGAGCCAGTGACCGTTACCACAACCGGAAGGGTGTGGGTGTGGTTCATACGCCTTATGGTTGGTTTGGAATCAGGGTCTTTGGCCAACACCACTAGGTGAACTGCCGCAGCCTTCTCCATCTTTCTACACTTCCCTACCCACCACTTCTCGCGGTCATTCCTCAGACTCTTGATGGGCTGGCGTTTAAGGGATTTGCGCGCTTTGTCGTAGTTTGAATCCGAAAGAATGGCTTTTCGAGCGTCCAGCAAGGCAATCGAGGTCGCGGATATCCATTGTTTTTTATTTGACCGTGCGCAAGAATTTGCCGTTATTTTGATCGAAGTATGGGTTGCTTCCTTGATTGTTGTCCAGTGTTCACTGATTCCTCCAGCTGATGGTTGAGCTGAGAGTTGATCTGATAGTTCCGTTTCGAAGACCGATTTGCAACCGTCGCTGATACTGCATTGTCGGCATCCGTTTCCGGTGGCTTTTCTGCGGTTTTTTATCCGGTGTAGGGGGAATGTCGCTCGTAGCAAAGCATGGTCCGTGTCCACATGTGTTAACCAGCAGTCCTAAATGTATCCACGCCAGTGGTGGCTGATGGCGAGGTGGTCGATTTGAGTCCAGCGCTGTATAGCTGTTGACGGTCTGCATTTAAGGCGGTGTTTTTTGTGGTGCGAGAAGTTCGGGCTTGACAACAACAGTCCATGGTCATTGCATAGTCGAACTAGGCGTTCTCCGTTGTCAGTCCGGTTAACTGGAATTGCGTGTGAACCACGAAGTCGCCTTTCTGATTCGTCCAGGGATATCACCTGAACATTGAAGTCTCCAGCGACTACTACCGAGCACTTTGCAGCAATTGAGAGAGATCCTTGCAGAATTTATCCTTCACTTCTGGCATACTACAATCATTTGGTACAAAGGCGGATACGACGAATAAACATCGACGCTTCGTTTTGTAGCTATTGACCTGTACAGTGCAGAAGTGATCACGACCCTGATTTTACGATCCCGACACCGAAAACATCACGAACTTCGGATGCCGAATCGCCTGACANCCTGACACAAGAGTGAGGTGTGAGGATGAGGTCGGATCTGGAGATCGCAAGGTGATGATTGAAGAAAGGTATTGTATGCGTGATTCGGAGACACAGTATACATATTAATTGAAAGTTTCAAGGGTTCAAGCTAAGGTAGCTTGTTGACCGATCTGACAGTGTGCGGACATTGAATGCGGTTTGGTGAAAAGTAGATTTGGGTTTCAAAAATCCGCTAGCTTCAAAGTAGTTGACTTCGTTAGTTGAACGATGAGTGATATCCCGTGGGTTGCGCAAACAGAATGCATCGCCTAAGATTTTGAAGGGAGAAGAGGAACTAGACGGATGAGAAAGGGTTTTCCAAATGGGTACCTAAGACTTTGGAACTGGACAAACTTCGCGGTAGCACACACTGATGAAGGGGTTTTTCTTTGGGAACCCTAACCGGAGCCTCAAGACTCAAGCCTGACCCACAAGGTAGTGAGGCGTAGTTTCAACGCGGGAGAGTGACCGAAGCACCCATTTGGGAGCTGCTGGAGACATGTAACGCAAGGCTTTTGAATTTCGGTTCAGTGTGTTGTTCGCTAGTACGTTGATAGACGGTTCGCTTCTCGGGATCGGACGTTAGCCTCATGCACCCAATGAGACAGGCGGAACGTGGAAGGGACAGCACTTTATTGGCTGGAGGCTGACACGCTTTCGCCGGTGGTAGCTGTACAGCGAAGTGCGAAGACTTCTCCCACCATCGAGAGGAAGCCCCAGGTGCCCCGCTCCTACGCCCATCTCGCGAGGGATTTTACCGGAAAACTGTCCCTTCCCGTGTTGATTTGTTGTAGTAACCTCTCCAAGGGCGAGAGTGCATAGTCAAAGGAAGCCAGGTGTCCAAGCAGCTGGGCTTGTGAGACTGAACTTCGTCTGGCCTCTACCCATTGACCTTTCAGGCATGATTGGATCTGCGGCTGTGAGGAGCCATTCTGTATAGGTCGCAGGGTCATGGAGGCATGCAAGTCATCACACCACGTCGAGGTGCAGTCCCGTCGTAAGGGACGCATTTCGCATGCCCAGCTGTCATCTGCCGCACTGCGCTTTGTTCGCTGTAGTGGCTCCAGACTGGAGGAAACCACGTGGAGGTCAACAGATGAAGTAGAGACGAGATATGAAGATATGCACAAAGCTCTTAAGTAGAGTTAGTGTTTCACGCCTTCCAGGTTAGGGGCGGAAAGACTCCACAATCGGTTGGTGCACACGTCCCAAGGTCTGTCTCAACAGACCCACCTTCTTAGGCGGAAATCCATAAGGAGATCAAAGCCTTGGGACGTCACAAAGCGCCGGGCTCCGATGGCCTTTCCCCAGCCCTATTTAAAGATGGCGGAATTAAGCTTGTTAGAGAAATACAATATCTGTTTTCTAAAGTTTGAAACACTGAGCAGGTCCCCTCTTCGTGGGGGAATCGATTATTGTCCCCATCTTCAAAAAGGGCCCGCGCAATGACTGCGCCGATCATAGGGACATAAGCCTAATCCCGATAGCGCCAAAGCTATTGGCGTCCGTCATTCTCCACCGATTGTACACTACACGTGAGGAGCAGACCCGCGAGTAGCAGGCTGGGTTTCATGCCGGTCATGGATGCATCGATCAAATCTTCACCCTCCAACAGATGCTAGAGAACCGTCATACCTACGAAAGACCAACGATCATTGTATTCCTAGATACCCGTGCGGCCTTCGACTCTATCGATAAGACCGCACTATGGAGCTGATTTTTGAGGAATGGAGTACCTGAGAAGTATGTGTCGATCCTCAAAGAGTTGTATCGTCATACCTCAGGTCGGGTTAGGGCCGTCTTGAGTGGAGTTCGGAAACGCCCCTTTATATTCCTATTTCTTTTCAACTTCGCCATAGAGGATGCTTTGTTTGGTCTAGCAAACGGTGGAGTCGAACTCCTCCCACGGAACAGAGTTATTGACTTGGAATATGCCGATGACATCGCCTTGCTGGGTGACAACACATAGGCAGTCCAAAACGCTTTGAACCGCTTGGTGATAGAGGTATCCAGGTATGGTATGTGCTTTGCACCATCAAAGGGCAAAGTGCTTGTTCAAGACTGGCAGGAGCTTATACCTGCACTCACCCTCTTTGGTGATCAGCTGGAAGTATCTGAGAGCTTTAATTACTTCGGGAGCTTGATCGCAGCTGGTGAGGGTGTTGCGGAGTAGATCACATCACAAATAGCGAAAGCTAGAGTAGCTTCCGCCAACCTGCAACACCTGTGGCGCCGCCATGACATCCGACTGTCCCTTAAGGGAAGGGTGTACATCACCGCGGTTCGTAGCGTTCTCCTTTACGGTTGCGAGACCTGGTCCCTCCACGTTGAGGATGCTAATCGACTTTCTGTATTTGACCACCGATATCTCCGAAGCATTGCTCGTATCTGGTGAGGAAACCGGGTGAGCAATAACGAGGTTCGTCGTCGTGCGTTGGGTGCGGATAGTAGTTCTCTAACGGATATAATCACTCTATACCGCCTCCGATGGCTTAGTCACGTATTGCGTTAGCCTGCCCATCGACTATCTTTGCATGCTCTCTTTGAACGTGCCCGGGAAGGCTGGAAGAAACGGTGAGGCGGTCAAACCATGAAATGGGCTAGAGGCATGAAGAAGCTGGCTTCGGCTTTGGCTTTGGTTGGTGCAGCCCGCCTTGCAGGTTGGGGCCCAAGGGATGAGAATTTTCGTTGGTTAGAGACGCTGAGAGACATGGCCTAGAATAGAAGTCAGTGGTGCGAATGCTGTACGGTCTGCCTGTCAAAATCCTGTGCCCCGTAAAAATAACAAACAACACAAAAAATATCAAAAAGTGTAAGGTGAAACATACGCAAAAATGTTATCACCCCAGTTATCTTCTATTTTCCCGTATTTAACTGTTTTACCCTTTTTCACTTAGCTCTTATCCCCGATTCACCTATCCCCTATTATTGTTATCGTTAATATTGTTATGGCGTTGGCACCATGCTTGTTCACAAGCCGGTGTATAATATATAATACTCCATCTCCTTAGGTTAGAATTAATGAAGTTTTTGTATTACCATAGAAATGAACTATGGCCGCTTTGGGACATGGTTTTGAATCATATAGGCTAATGACTTTGTAGAATTCTTGACTTGGGTAACGGATTCATGCATCGTAGGCATGTATATCGAACCGTTTGCAATAACCTCAGGCCTGATCCAAAGTTTTTGTCATTACCCTTCTATGTCTGGGTACATTTTGTAAAAGAACCTTTCACCTGCCATTCAGCAAAACAACAGTTAATACCCTCAAAGAATCGAAAAGCTGCGCAACAAATAAAGCATCTGAATACAACAACCCCTGGTTATTGTAAAGCTACGGTTGATACAGTAAAAATGCACGGTTAATGATCCTAAAAACTGCACTGGACTAAACCAAACTAATGTGATGATTGTTCAAATTGTTGTTCGGCAGATTTGGAGTTTTTATGTCGATTGTGAAAAGTTCAGTAAACTCGGTAGGATTCAAAACCACGCATCACACCGCCTACGCTTTTGCACAGCGCACGCTCTACTAGCTGAGCTACGAGGCTACATCGATAGCACTGATCTTTTTTATATTTGTAGGCGGCGTCCACGCGTGGGTTCGAATCCCATCAAAGCTACTGAAGTTTTCACAATTGAGATATACAAATCGAACTTATTTGTTTATATGCTTGATTGCGTAGATAAATAGCCACTGCGCGTAATACAGTTCGAATTTGTGTTCACGTGCTCCATTTCGGATGGCATTTTAGTTCGGCTGAGGTCCATTTATGAGGACTACAGCTGGTTCGAATTGCTATGACTATTGTTGAACACCACAGATCAGCACAAAACATTTGTGAATCTCAGTGTACTTTATTGCAGACTGCCGGGAAAAAGAACAGAGTAGCATGTAGACTGATAACATCCAGACAGTGCATATTGATCCATTCATTAGGCTCAAAACGATCAATAGTAAAATAAGTAGGCCCCATGACCCAACGACATACGCTACTCAAGGACGCGAAAAGAATGATGAAAGGTAGTGAGTGAGTGTTTAAATGAAAAAAGACAGAGAGGATTAGATAGATCTGTCGTCGTCCAAGAGGGACAATATTTCTGCCAATAAAGGAAAACTGCATAGGGCTTGCCGTTGCAGCTTGAAGTAATACTTACAATTTTGTACCCTATGTCCAATATGAAATAATTAGGTTAGAACGTAGACTGAGTGATTTATTTTGTCAGTTTTCCAACTTGCTTACTTGTTTCCTCAAATTATTAGAAAAACCCTAATTTAAAGAAACCTGCTTTTGTTCAAGAGGTACATTCAAAAGACTTCACGTCAAATCAGGATGTATTACCAAATTTGAGGTGGATAAACGTAATTGACTATAAAATGCACTATCGTGCTTGGCACAACTCAGTGACAACAGACTTTTAGCTGCTGAGCAATTCTGGAATGTTGGATTTAAGTGTTTTTATCATAAATCCACTAAAGAGGTTTTCCTATCCTATCATCTTTCAGTTACACTTCTTGTCTTGTAAACATCCTCTACGCAACTTTGGACTGAAATCAAAAAGAAACCTTGATCAGAACCGCAATATTTGTGAGGTAAAATAAAAGGTTTTCTAGGCTTACAAATATCGATTTAATTGTAAGAAAACTTTCGAATGGCGATAGTACGAATTAGGTAGTGCTACCTACTTTTCATGAGAAAATAAAGTTTCGTGTTTGAGTAGACAGATGATAATTAATGTGTTCAAAGATAAAGGTGTAACTTTTCATGGCTTCATATATAAAATCCTATCGCCTTTATTTAAAACCGGGGTTCTCTACTCAATTTTTCACTGCACTGGTTTAAATTCTCAAAATCCATGGCGTACGATGAAACAACACTTCAATTATACCGAAGGTGGTGAAAATTGTTTTACCAAGAAAATCATTGTACATATGTTTCGTCGTCAATAAGTAAAACTGTCAAAAATATCTTGAAAATAAATAAATCATTACAGCCTTCCATAACACAATAATATGCGACAAACGAATATTCGTTTGAAAAATCATCATCGTACAGCAAAATGCCGTGAAGCGAACTGCACTGGCCGCTACCAAACTCACAATGCATACAAAGTTAGTGGTAAAATTTAAGGTGGACAGGGGTTGGATTTATTTTGAGGAAGGGAGAAGAAGATGAGCCACTATGGTCAACACACAGAGTACCCAATCGAACTCTGCATACATACCGTTTCAAGCATTCTGACCTGATAAGAAACGACAACAAGAACGCTACTACTGCCGGTTCGCTGCCATATCCTTCAGTGTCTCCAACCAACTAGTTGTGGAGTCTTTCGGACCCCAACCTGGAAGGCGAGAGACACCTACTCTACCTAACGGTTCTCTGCATTTCTTCATGCCTCGTCTCCACGTCATCTGTTGACCTCCACGTGGTTTCCTCCAGCCCGGATTAGCTACAGCGAATAAAGCGCGGTGCAGTAGACGATGGCTGGACGAACGTAATACGTGTCCTAGCCACCGAAGCCTAGTAATCTGAATTCGGTGTGCTAGCAGGTTTATGCCTGACAGACTCCCAAACACACGACGGCTTACCTCCACGTTACTAACCCGTTCGCTCCATCCAACATGGGCTAAACTGCGTTTGAACAATACGTTGTGTTTGCGCTTCACTGACTGACCATGTACAACACTTTGACTCAATGATTCATTCAAAACAGTACGTAACCCGCAGTAACTCTTTAGAACCACTTTTACTTCAACTATTTTTCACTTTTTATTTGTTTACACGTTAGGGTAAAACTTGACATCTGAGTGGTTTCAAACAGCTTTTGATGGGTTATTTACTACAGCTTCATGGAATCTTATGTACCACTGTAAAATGGCTTGGACTGTTTTTTACTATAAAAATGATGATATGATATAATTCGATAACGGGACCGAATATCAAGTGTTGCATGATTATACTTTGGAAGGGGGCTCATGTCCAACAGCGAAGTTGTTTCA
Organism: Echinostoma caproni; assembly: GCA_900618425.1. Lineage (NCBI taxonomy): Eukaryota > Metazoa > Platyhelminthes > Trematoda > Plagiorchiida > Echinostomatidae > Echinostoma > Echinostoma caproni. The sequence continues at coordinate 9,415 of UZAN01058326.1, forward strand.
AGTCAGAGCATAGCTCATGAAACCCACGGTTTTAATAACCTGTAGCGCGTTGAACATAACTTCATGTCTTTGATTCTACAGTTTACAAAAAGCAGGAAGGCTTATAATCATTTTAATGCAAACCACTAAGTGATGAAATACCTAGCAGGTGAACACGTCTCGCGGATTCACTGTTCATTAACAATACTCAATTTACCTGTGGGTTGTGATGAAATACAAGACGCCCTAGTAGAAGCGTGGCATTAGGTACAGATATAAAATGTGACATTTTGTTACCTAGAATACCATGTCAAACACAGAGGATTACGGTACCTATAGACACTCATATTTGTGATAACTTTAAAAAGAAAAGGAAATTGTGAAAAATTAATTTTCAGCAGTCTTACAGATCGTGAGAGAAAGTTATTTACGGTTAGCCAACAAATAGCTGTTCGCACACTATAAACAAAGTCTAACTATAAACCTTAGTTGAAGTTGTGTTCTACTTTAAAGAGAAGAAACTTACATAACAAATCTTCAAATTAATAAATGAAATATGATGTGTCGTTCGATATCATTGAAAATTTACTACTGAAAAATAAAAGCCCACATTATTTGCGCTCGCCACCCGTGAATCAGGTAAATACAACCCTTATTTCTAGGGCTACTAAAAATCACGTGTTTTTTGCAACTTCTCGATAGCTTTTAGCTTCAAAACAGAACTATAAAACTTACGTTGATTTGATTGGCAAACAGCGCAAACCGTTAACGGCGGTGTTTCATAAGTTATTGCACATTCTTTCACTAAGGACTTTTGAGCTTCAAATTGCTCAATACTTTTCAACACGTAATCAGGTAATTTTGTAGTCCAAAGGTCGTGAACAACAAAGCATCCTGAATGAGCTGGTGCAANGGTGCAAGCCAGGCTTGGTGTTTATCCGCAAACCGAGTTACTCGAAATCGGGAAACTGAGGTGGCTGCCTTGTTTTCATCCTCGTTGGGATCCACGGCGGAAACCGTTTGAATGCCATTTTCCTGCATCTCCTTAAGAGGTGTGCGTATTGATTTCCTTGAGACCCGCCTACGATGATCCGCATCAGATTTTTGGCTTTTGTATTTTTTCTTCACCAGTCGTTTCGGAGAGCGATTTTCTGTGGAATTCCCTTTAGTTTCTGTATGCGCGTCAACTTGGGGGCCACTAACTGGTTGGGTATCCACCGAGTTGGAGATAGTATTGCTGGGTAAAGACGGTCTTTCATCCTGGTTTATGCGTTCATGTCTGATACTCAGAAGCACAAATCCCGATTTTGTACAACCTTTCATGCTGTTAACAATATCGTTACTGGTCTCCGATGTCCTCTCGAAAGAGCCTCTGCGTATGCACTGATGAAGATCGTCCATTGTGAAAGTTTGCGCCGGAGCCATGGAATTTCTCTCGTAAAATGCATCTTCACTATCTGAATTGAAGCATTCGGTAATATTCTTCTGTGATGTGTATGGATATAAAACTAACTGTTCAGATGGGCACCCCATCGTTACACTTGGATTTCGGTTCAAAGTGTCAGAACCAAAGTTTTCGGCACGCGGAGTTACGTGAAGTGCTATTCCTTTATCTTCGTGGATCTGAGCTTCAACCGGTATTATGTAGGTACACATGTCAGTGTGATTTGGAAAATTGGTTGGATACGACATACTGGATGTTGGAGGATAAGCGGGAGGGACATCTTGTGGAGGGGAATAAGGCTGGTATGTTACATTGGAATGAGTACTTTGTTTGTCTCTATTGAGTGCCTGTTTTTCAAGCTGAAGGTGAATTAATTGTTGAAGAAGGAGCAGTTGCAGCTGTCCTGTGGTATCTTGATCGAAAGCATGATTTTCAGCAGTATTTGATGGAGGAATTAAAAGACCAGAGTGTGCATCCACATCCTCTGCTTCATGAACAGGATATCCCATACCAGCATGACTGGTGGATTGAGGAAAGAAGAACCCATGGCAAAGGGGTTGATGGTGTATCTGAGGATGCATTGGTTGAGACTGTCGTAAACAACCGTCTGATTCTGGCAGTGTCAAAGGTAGGTCTGTTGGCGTCAACGGAATGAATAAAACCTGGTTATCTGGTTTCAAAAAGTTGCTTGAATACTCCAAAGGGTACGCGTTGAAGGAAGTGAGTTGAGATTGAGTCAGAGTACCATTCATCGCAGAATTTGGGTTGTTCTCTTCAATAACATCACGGATCGATTGTTGATTATCGTCTTTTCCGCTGGAATGGCTATTTTCAGGATTAAGCGAATAACTCATCGCCGAAAACCAGCCACTTATATACCCGCCAGTGATTATCAAGGTCGTTGCTTATGGGTCTTCGGTATATTGAAACACAGTTATCTCAGATGGAAATCCGAATTTCCAAATAAATTTTATTATTGTGGAAAGGATTCTGTTTCTGATGTTATCCGAACGCAAAGGATTATTCAAGTGGGATTTTCTATTATGTTATTCTTTTCTGGCTAGAGCGCGAGTAGGTTTCATCTCGGTTTATCTTACCAACTTACCTAACCGAGTACAAGCTACGGGTGCAAACTTACATCGCAAAAGCAAAACCTAAAGCAGGTATTGAATTTTTTCTACACTAAGTCCTGGAGCGTAACGAACACATAACCCGAGATTCAAGCGGATGCAAGAAAGGCCACCTGTGTAGGTACTAGGTTATCGGTACCCCGGGCTAATACGTATAGGTCGCAAACGTACGT
>UZAN01058335.1:0-12135 GCA_900618425.1 Echinostoma caproni
TCAGAATGCTTGAAACGGTATGTATGCAGAGTTCGATTGCGTACTCTGTGTTGACCGTAGTGGCTCACCTTCTCCCTCCCTCAAATTAGATCCAATCCCTCTCCACCTTAAACTTTACCACTAACCTTGTATGCATTGCGAGTTTAGCAGCGTTCAGTGAAGCTCGCTTCACTGTATTTCGCTCTACGATGATAATGTGAAATAGGACGGTAACGACCTTCTTGTTTGCTTCATTTCGGCATAGGGCTCACGTGCACTGCGTTGTTTTGTTTTTTATCCTGTGAATAACTCCTTATATTAAGCTAGTGTTCAATTGACAACGGTCAAATTACAATCGCGAATTTGTGGGCATTATTCGTGAACCTCATCACATCTCTTTAGTTTTTATTGTTCTCACAGTCAAAGTTGTTACATTTAGTACGTCCGTTGATTTATTTTCAGATTCGATTAACTCTGCGGACGCGCATGTTCCACTGCCTGAAAAAGGCACCGATGCCTATGAGTGAACGACTTTCTTCGACTGCTTCGCTGGTTGATTTCTTTGGTCGGGAGCTATTTTATCCAGATTATTTTTACATGAAAGCTCTGAACTGTGCACTGACATCCACTCATGCCATCACCCAAATGCCTTGGGACTGGACCATTGTATGTACGGCGTTTATGCTCAGGACTCTTGTAAACTCCCCCTTTTACGTGTATTCAGAAAAAAATCTAGCCAAAGTAATATACGTCACTATGGATTGTGCTAGTACTCGATCGCTGTTGCGAAAGAAGTTGGAATCATCGGCCCGTTTCACTCAGCTTGATCCGTTGGCAGCTCAGAAATATTTCAATAAGATGGTTAGTTTTCTCTACTTTTGTCCAGATATTCTATCCTGTAGGCTCGTCGTGTGTTTATCGAAACATGTGAAAGAAATCACTGTCATCCCCTTAAATCTGCGGCTACTGCCATCGTACAGTTCCCTTTCTGGTTGTCATTCTCCTTCACACTCCGATATATGTGTGGATATCAGATGGCTCCTGATTACGGTGAGTGCCGATTATTTTATACCCTCCATCAATGACTCTATTGAGCGTTTGTTATTTATTCACCCAGATCAATGTGCACACACAACTGAACACGTCCGCATCGTACCATCAAGTCGACCTGGCTCAGTTGGCAGGCATTCGACTAACAAATATATATGATATAATTTCAGAAATACTTCAAGTGTGAAAAAGCGAACATTTTCGGTTGATTATTGTATTGTATTGTGATAACTTCTGCAGGCATGAAGCCTACATTTCAGTTAAATGAATCCTCAAAATTTTACAGCTAAGACGTAAATATCCGTTTTATGTCTGTTGTGAGGTCACCAGCGAATCCGTATCCTGGGATGTTTAGGAAGTGTGCGAAACGGTTCAGTGAGAACTGTTGTAACAAAGTGTAATATAAAGTTTGCTAGTATTGTGCCAAAATTTCGGCAATTTGTAACACAGGTCATTCATACTTCTGCTTTTCAAATAATATTGACGCACTTTTTCTCAACTAGTGCCGTTCTTCATCTTAAATATCCCGACAACCCGCTGTTTTATACTGACCGGTATTATGTTCGCAGAAGTGTATCAGCTTCAAACAAGATTCTTGGATCAAGATGATTTCCGAAGTGGCACGTCATTCCTCCACAATGGTCACCTTCAACTTGTATGGCCATTATGGTCGCCTTGAGTGAACCATGTGCTCTAAATACACCGCCCCTTCCAAAAAGTTTTCCTCTGAAGGTGTATGTATTTCGCACCAGTTGTGTATGGTTTGGTGCAGCGCTGTCCTGTTGAAACAAAATATTAGCTTTCATTCAAGGTTTGTCTGTACCGTGGTTTGTGCAAACGACGTGTTGTCCAATTGGTCTCCTGTGTGCTTTATTTGGACTGTCTCCAATCCGTAGTCGTTTGGTTGTCCGTTGTTTCCGATATATACATTTATTCTTCCTTCATCAAAGTTTACATAATAATAGCTTAGCAAAAAGAATTTACTGCAACCCCCAGTGTCATCGGACTGGGCGCGAACGAATGCACCGTTAACTTATCAACGACGCTCACCAAAGAAAATAAGTCTACGAAAACAAATCCACTTGTCTCGGAACAGAAGCATCAAGATTGTATGAAATGAGTGGAGTGAGTTATCCAAACAATGTTAGATGCTTGCCGACCAAAGCTAAGGAGGGACTCCATAAGGAATTTTTGTCACTAAACGCGACGAAACAAAGACGCCAAAGTAATCCGCTATCTTTCAGCCTATGAACATGCACCAGGAAAAACATCTGTCTTTCCGAGAGAACTAAAATCCAACTGCGCAACCGCAAAGCCGACCGATTTCAGCGCCGGAATTCGAAAGTGTCCACTGGCTGAAGGAGAATGACAACAGCTCAGGACAAATATCTGCCAGCAACTCACAGGTCAGAGAGACATCACCTACCACCGCCCGAGATCACTAAAAGCATTGCGTAAAAATTAAGACATCGTCATTTTACCCACAGGTTAGATACGAAACAGTAAGAAGAAAAATTATGCATTTTGCTGCGAACATTGCTTGTGTGTCTGAGCCTGAAGTTCGTCCGAGGTATTAAATATCTCGAGATTCATTAGCCCTGATGGCTATAAGTAGACTGTTCCTTACAAGCCAAGATCAAAACAGGATCATAAAAATTGATGGTTTAAAATAGCTAGCGAATTAATAGTATTCCTCAACGGGAATCTCGGTTGCACACGATTTTAATTAGTTACTGTTTAGCAGAGCTAACTCTAAATATCCTATACTTTGGTACCCCCCTTCCTTTGTGGCTCGTTTCCTGTTCTAATGAGCACATAATTTCGGTTTTTTTGTGTTCTACTGTGCGTCTAGTCGTTTGGACCCAAATCTGTTTTCAACAGATAACAGAAGGTGAAAATGCTGAAAAATCAGGTAGCTCCTATCCTTTTTGTCGCATTCTGAATATCAAATCAGCGGGACCTCCTACACAGATGTATCGAGAATTGTAGTCCGTGAATAAATTCCACTTAACCGAAGCTTCATTTAACAATTTAATAAAGATTGTCGAGGGAATGGCATTGGTCGTGCTTATCAACCATCCTCTAATGGTATGCGACTGTGACCAAAGATTTTGAGGGTCAACAACCATTCCAGCGAGTATTCAATATGCTTTTCGGGAGAGAGCAGAAATGCATAAAATTGATTAATTTTGCGACACTCATGATGTCTTTTGATTTATCCTATTTCCTTTTTGAAGGTTGGGACTGTGTAGTTCCCGGAATGGTGTCTGAAGGTTTGACTGTGGCGTGTAACAGCCCAGTTTTACCGATTGCGTTGCTGATTGTTGGTTTGGCTAATGTCGAGTTGATGTACCTTCGTCAGCTTCGTCCACCTGAATCGATCACTAACCCAAGTCGCTTCTCAGACCCTGTTGGTTACAAAGTCGGCCGTGGGATCGGCTGGTTTGTTAACGGTCTCATATTCTCGGCCGCCATGTTTTTCCCCAAGGTTCGTTGTTTAAAGTTTTCGTCTTATAATTGTTAGCTTTTTTGTTTACCACAGATTGAAAGCAGTTCAAAACCAGATAATCGGAGATAATTAGAAACAATTTTGTTTAAGTAGAGTGCGCGAAATGCTGTTAACCCCATTAAAATAATGAAAATATCCATTTGATTGGAACACACGGACCTGTATTATTCATTATTGGAGTGCACCACTCAGGTTTCGGATTGATTTAACTTCAAAACTGTTCTACGCATGAAAGATAATTATCCTTAATCCATGGACAATGTGAAATATCTTTCCATATGCATAAACCCACCTCGCCAATAGTCCCCAGCAGTGGATTTCAAATCCAGTCNAATCCAGTCTATGAACTGCCCAGTCCACAGTCCTGATGTTACGGTGCGACGACCACATTCTAGTGAGTTGGGCGCTGACTAGAGGCCTTATCGTGTTGGAGAATTATGGTTCCCCCTTGATTTTCTGCAATCTCGGTGTGAATATTCCTGTCCAAGCTTTTGACGTAAAATTTAACTGTCTGATATCCTTCAAAGACTGCCAACTGAGAATTTCTATCGGAAAAATGGTACTCCAGACCATGATATAATCCCTGACATGGGTTCCACTGCTAACTTGCTCTTACACAGGTCCTACCAGTAGTGTGAATCTATCAGCAAGGTTGATGCTAGACCTCATCTCGAAGCTGAATATCATAGTTCCATTCAGGAGTCCAGCTAATGTGACTTGTTATCTGCGCAACTCTACCATCAAAATAATCGTCTGTTATAAGTGGTACTCATTTCACTTCCCTGAACTGTAAACTTAATACAGTTTGCAGCAGCTACTGATCGCGCCGCACACTCATCCAAGTTTAATGACTGCTGTACGTTCAACGCACTTGTTACCAGATATGAAGCAGCATGTAGGAGCTATATCTTGCCTGGTTTGTTTTCCACTCAAGAAGAGATCTATAAACCTGTGGTCCGGCTCGATCGGAGATTGAGGTGTACTGGGCACCTTCGATAATCGACTCTGTTCGATGAACTGGACAGTGACTGCGGTTTTCACACACCGTTCCATTGCCTTGTGAATTACGCTTTGGCTAGTTCGATGCTCCAGTTGTGAAGTTCTGCAGAAAATTCGCTTAATTTGTCTTGGGTTGCCCGGCAGTATCCCGCCCACGATTCAATCATGGAATTTTTTGTTGTTTTGAAGATTATTTTACTGTGATGCATATGGTACACTGTATGAACTTAGAGTTTTACGCTATCGTGGTCGTCTGTTGGGCCAGTGGGTGGATAGCCGTAGCTACCTTGGTTGTGACCTGTGTTACACAGATATTTAAATAAATCGTCACGGCATGCGATGTTGATCGAGGCAGATGGTAGGCTGACGAAAGCCAAGGGCGGAGAAACTGGAACCTAACTTGGGCGTATGAAAACGCTGACCAAAAGACTTGGACATGCATTTAGTGTTATACTTCCCGGACGGAGATCTCCATATTAATGTCACCGATGATCAAATGCAGTGAGTGTAGTAAACAGTAGCGCTCGTACATTTCCTCATTCTTGGTCTACTAGGATCCATTATTTTCACAATTACACTGCCTCCAAAATTCCACCCTTTATTCTACTCCATCTAGCTGGATAACTATAAACGGTAAAGCAAACCGTCACACGAAAAGACATGATTGATGGTCGTATAACCTGAAATTGCAATACGCTTCCTTAGACGGGATCAAGTAGATTTAACTGCCATGTGTTCTAACCCTTGCGGCGTACCGTTCCTCCAAGTAACTTATTTTTCCCTCGTTTATTTGACAGGCAATGGTGATATACTGGTGTGCATCGACCACGCACCAATTTTGCACCCACTTGACTTTGATGCATCCATGGATTCGAAAACAACTCAATGTATGGCCGCGCCCACACGAAGGCAATCATCCGTACCGAACGCTATTTCGCCAGGCGAAGTCACGATATCGCCTGCTTCGTTACCTATGCACAAAGAAACCAAATTTATGAACATGATGGCCTGCATGACTGTACAAATTCGAACCAGTCTTTCAATCCCACTCATTTTGGTTCCGAACAACATTAGTGTCTAGAGCTACTCCCACTTTGCACGCACGATATAAAAGTACTAATTTCACAATGAGTTCATGAGTAGTAGTGAAAAGTACCACTGTTAACTACACAAAGCAGTACATCTGATACCCACTGGGTGGTGATCTAGCTAATTCCATCGAATACTAATCAGGGCTTCGTTGTCGCTCTAAATAGGAGCGTATGGAAAAGGGAGTGGAAAGTAAAGTCACCTCTGAAAGTTTCCGTTGACGCTTTGTTTGCGCGCAACGTACCACTCCATGTAGCGTTATCATGACTCGATTGAGATCTTGGTTCGGTCCGTCTCGCTGGTTTTATTCTAATGACCTGTGTATGCAACAATACATGCGTTTCAGTTAGGTGGTGTGGGTCTGAGGCAACTGGAGTGCGGTAACCACTTGTTTGCTAGCTGCTTCTGCCGTTGCGAGACGTAATTTAACTTGTTTTGGGGCACTTTAAGCATCTTTAAATGCATCGTTATCTTTCTTGTGCCTGATATCAGCGAGTTAGGCCACAATCGCTAGCCATATCAGTCACTTGTCTGTTTCGGAGCGCTATGATTGCAAGATAAGTTGAGATACAATCAACAATCTTATACCCATTCGACGCACTTACACCTGGAAGTACATTGACGACTGTCCTAGCCTAAATACTTCAACAATCAATATTTGTTTATTGCCATTGCCATTAATTGGTTGCTGTCGACATTGCCGTATCCTAAGACAGCCTGTTTTTTCATAGCGTTGGTTCCTATACTGGGAAGTAATCCTTATTATTCAGTAGAGAAATCAATAGCCACAGTAGTGATACACATACCGTCCATGCGTTAAGCTTGGGGCACAGGCCCTGCAGATATACAACGTTGTGCAGCTCTCCTAAGAACAATACTCGAGGCTTGTTATTATTTTAATTTGATCCCCAAGTTATTCTAGTTGATCTCATGCGAACAGCAAGCCTGCTAGGTTGTACAGGCGCTGGCGTTGTGGGTACAAGAGTAACGTACTGGGAAAGATAATCGCAGCGTAGCACAGTATCGTGTCTTATTCACTCACTATCATTGTAGTTAATCGGAAGTGATTACGAGGGCATTTTTCCGAGTACCAAATAATGTGCCGTGGAGTGCCCTGAAATTAACGTTGCGTGCAGATACGCTGAGGAGATATCTTTCTTCTTGAGTATGTCGGTGTTGCAGTGTGTTTGGATTCTTCCGAACAGCAGTGTTATCTACAAAATAAATTGCAAGAACTGCAACTATATCGGACGAACAGAGAAAGCTGTCCACAAGGGTCCGTGAACACCAAGCGGCAGTCAGGAGACATGACCCACTATCTTTGATTTCCCTCCACGAAGATCAAGAAGGACATCGGTTTGACTTCGCTTCAGTGAAAATTATCGACCAAGCCCGGTCAAAACACGCCAGGGAATTTCTCGAAGCTTGGCACTCCTCAATCAACAGGCACAACGAACTTGATCACGTGTACACGCCAATGCAACTTAAGGATCAAATGACGCAACGAAAAAGGTCACGGCGTGACCTGAGAACGGACCGAAACAGCAATCAGGCCGGATGGACAATCACCCCCCTCCCCTACAAACCTCTCCCCCACGCGCCAGTTTAACGGCGAACACAATGAGAACAAGGGACAGCAATGGTCGGTGGAGAAGAACACATATATAAACGAACAGACACAAGCAGAAGACTGCCACTTCACAAGCACTGATGATGTCACCTCGGCTGGTGATGGAACGTTTGCAAACAAACTGCCAAGTTCGGCGAAATAGAATTAAGTTCACCCGAGCTACGAGAACCAATCTTCAATACTTTGTCAAGAGAATTTACTTAATCATTTGAGCTAAGATGATTATTATGGTAAAATGTTGAAACGTGTCACTGGGAGACGCTGTATTCTGTTAGGAAATGTTGTGCTATAGTAGTAAGCAGTTCGCACAGTTACGTGACTGTTAGGCCGAGGATACGGAAGCCCGTTTAGGGCATATCGCATTAATGCCTTCATCAAACCGTTGTGGTTGAATAAAAGTACCCGGTCTGCGACAACCCTACTATTTGCCGTCTCCTGAGTGTTAGCTTAGTCACAAAATGGGACAAGGTCACTCACTGGTGGATAATATAAGGAAAAAAAGAGACCGTATACTCAGGCTTTCAGCTGTCCAATGATTGTGAGGCCGTCTGAGTTCAGCATGCGAATGCTAACGGCTATCCCAAACTAGTCCCGTCATCATGGGTAACGCACCCATTGCCACTTCAGTCCCCGAAAGAACCCAAGAGGAACCACAATTCCGGCGCTGAGGGTAATTGTCCGTTTGTTCCTTTCGGCGGAACCAATCGTTGGTACTTCATGCACGATAGTGCATGTCTAATGTTTGCATAAACTAAAGTGAATAAAGTCTAGATACTAGGCTCTTGTTTTATCCTTATCCAACAGCTTGTGCAATCAATTCACAAATGACCGATTGACTCATTGATAAGTTCAACCTATGCTGACGAAGCTCTGTCAAAGTTTGGTACAACTAGAAAAGCAAGCCAGTGCTGAATGGATAAAAAATTTCGATTTTTCCATAACAAAATAGCATCTGTTTGCATTCATTGTGCGAAGATCAAGTATGTGGAGTTGCAAGAATAAGTGTTCTCTGACGCATCGGGTAAAAGTAAAAAAAGATTGATCAGAATAGATTGGTGGAGCCAGAAATAACTCTCAAAAATTCAAATTTTCGAACCAACTCAGGTTCGAATATCGGCAAGCTCCAAGACCGTGCGACAAAGGCTTGTGTACATAAAGGAGTCACCACGAATACGTTTCATCTTAACACCAATCTGCAATTCACTATCCGATTGACTGGCGGCTGTGGGATTGTCGGGTGGAACACTTGATCCGAGCGATTNTCGACTGTTTCAGGTTGCGCAGCGGTCAAAGGAGCTGACTTAGCGGTCAGTGTAAGTCGCGCAGGTGATTGAGATCCAGGGCCACCCGTTCGATGCAACTGAGCTCGAGGTTTTAGGGTGAGTCTACGCTTGATTGAGACGGACGCAGATGATTCCACTGCACGTGTGGAAACATAAACTAGTTCCAACTCGAATGACAGGACAGTCTTTCCCCAGTCGTTTGAGAACACACACAGAAAACCAGCACTAAAACAGGAAAAATATGGTGATTATCAGTCTATAAATATCATGAGGTAAAGGGTGCGTATAGTACTAAAACCGACGGGGGCGATAAAAATAACCAAATAATTTAGACCTGAAAGATGACAAAGTAGTAGCATAAATTTGCAAGCTATCTGTGATTTCATTTTCAGTGCTGGGCGTTCACTGCGTAAACAGGAAGACAATATGTTCACCTAACCCGCTAAAAGCAGACTGCGGCATATATATGTATATATATAAAATCATAGGAATGGTAGCGGGTGACTGACTAATCGACACGACCATTTTCTCTTAAGTTCATCTTTTCGATTGACCATGCGCTAGAAATGCTCTTATATAACAATACAAACTTGAACAGGGTTACGTTAAAGATGAGAAAATGATGCTTGGCAAGCAAGTTAGGCTTTAACAGGAGTTTACTCGCAGCGAACGAGAAGTGCCCGATCTACGAGTGTGCGAATGTTAGTGATTCTCTAGTGTGAGGCAAACGAAATGCAATCTGGCTATATCACCGTCATCCGGTAAATGCGAGAATCTATATGACACCTGCTGTCAGGGGTGAGGTTGGGGTCACAGACATGTGTCGCGTAGCGGTAGATCATGAACAGAATTAAACAATACCAGCAGTTGTATTGGTAACCTCATGACGGATTGGTCGCGTTCCGTGTTTGCGCATTTCAACTGGTGAGGTTACTGTGTGAGTGACAAGTTCAAAACGGAACACAATGTCATTGAGAAAATCTGCACGAAGATGCTTCATATATGAACGCAATTGTATATCAATTTGGCTTTCACTGGCCATTTAGTTCCTTCCTGCACCGTTACAATTTTGGTCTCTATCCTCCAGAACGCGTTTGGCGGTTCCTCATCCCTTACACCATTCTCAATCATCCTGATTACAATTGGCCATAGAAAAGTATAGGGCTTCTGTCCAGAAAAACAGACCACTTTCCCCCAAAACCGTATAACACCAGATCGACCAAATCACTATAAACCAAAAATATCGCGATCGCATACAAGACTGCCAATCGCATTTGAGCACACCTCAAATTCCACCACGAATATCAGCCATTAGGTGCTAATATTCCTCGGCGGGTGAAGCAGAAACGGTTAGAAGGCGATAAGCTGTCCTAACCAGACTGTTTTACCGTCTTTCAAAATGCACTAGCGGAGAAGATAGAACCAACCCAAAGCGATGTCGTCAGTTAGCAGTGGCCACCAATCAAGAATGTTTCGTATTGTGCTAGCCCAGAGAATTATGGCACATCGTGATACTTTTGATTATCACTGCCTCTGCGTCGGCTAGACGCACGCCGACAAGAAACAAGTGTAAACAGCGACTTGTAAAGAGAGGTGAACTCAAAACAAGCTTACTTAGAGACCGCGAAATAAGATGGTCTGTACCTGCATCATGGAACAGGTTGTTGCCGGGACACCTGTGTGAGTGAAACGGGTTGAGAAGTTGACTGCGAACCTACTCACAATCAACGTCTTTCAAGCAGGGCGGAGCACTTTGAGACACAGTTCATCTGAAGACAACTCCTGCAGCTACTTCCGTATATGGCTTGTGATCGGCTTTAACATATCTACCTTCTGGGGTGGAAATCTAAAGAGCCGAGTCCCAATGACCTTTACTTATCTCTGTTTATAAATGGCGACCCGAGGCTTGCGGAAAAATGCAATTTCTGTTTCCCAGCATGCAAACAAACAGCAAACAGTTCTCAACATGAGGGGAATATATTGTTATCCCCATCTTTAAAAAAACCGTGCAGTGAATAAGTCAACCACAGGTATATAAGTCTAATACCAGTGGCGTCAAAGCTGTTAGTCCTTTGTAGGTGGCACAACAAGCGTGAAAGAAAAACCTGAGAGGAGCAAGCCGGATTTCACGCTAGTCGTGGAAATCGACCAAATCTTTACTCTTGGACAGATGTTAGAGCGCCCTCATGCTTACCAGAGGCCAAAGATCATTGTTCTTCGACATCCGTGCGGTCTTAGATGTTGGGTTAAAAACCGAACTGGGGTAATGTTTGCCAAGAAATGGAACATCTGAGAAATATTAGTGGTTTATTCAGGAGTTGTACTGTCACACCCAGAGTCGGGTGAGGACATAACCCAACTTTCACCACTCTACCACCTCTATTAGAATGTGGTCAGGTTCTCTTATATGTATATTTTTTTTCCACTCCTCCAAACGGAGAGGATTCTTGACTCCATATTGCGCTGATGACGTTGCTTTGGTGGATGACCATAAATAAGCGAATCAGATTTCTGCGAACAGCATGATGGTCGAGATATCCACATGTGGTTTCCAGTCTAAAGCATCCAAATGCGAAATGCTAGCACAAGACTGGTGGAAGCCTGTGCACTCATTTTCCGCGATGATCAGTTAGAAACAATGGAGAGTTTAGAATATCTCGGGAGACTGATCACATCTGGAGGCGGTAGTGGGCAACAGATCATGTCACAGATAGTAATTTCTAATGTACCTTTGGCGACCTGCGACACCAGTACAATCCAGGATGACTTTAGCATCATGTACCAGATTGCCTTACTGCAAACAATCAAGACCATTTCCATGATACAATGATTACAGTTACCTGGTGGAGCAGGTTCCTCAACAGCGAAGATTGAGGTCCGTTCCCAGATAAAACAAAGTGTACTGATTAACCGAATCTGGTGGGGAAACGCGCCAACTTTTGGAAGCCAAATGTGGAAAGGAAGGTCAAATTATGTCTATTACAATCATCAAAAAACAGACAAAGTTAGCAGATGAGAAATGATCCAGGATACATTGTGCAAACCTGTTTTTGGCTTCTTTATTCAAATTCGTTACGGGGAAACTATGCTTCCAAAGTTAACAGACTTATTGGTACGATAACAAAAGGTAGATAAGAAACACCTACCGGTCAGATTTTGATATATTAGGTGGCAGTTAGTTTCGGAAATATGGAATGAAATCCGCTGAAAAATGTGGCACATAGATACTGACGAGACAACTGATTTCATCCGCAGAGTATTCCTATATTAGGGCAGGTGATTTACTCTAGTAGTTGTTGTTGCTGACATTTCGGATACAGATATTCGTGGAGCGAGCAGTCTGATAAGAATTAAAATCATACAATTGTGTGAGTTAACTGGCAACTACGATTATTGAAGCATAATGAGCAATATATTTGCAATCCCCTCTTTCACATAATGGCTTCCGTTAGATCGATTTTTTTCAATAGAAAATGTTCCTCGTTAAAACACTAATGCTGAATTTGCGAGACCCACTTGTAAGCCCGTGCATTGTTTTCGCATGAGGCCGACACATTTTAAAAAAGTACACTTGAACCTGTTTCCCGCTCTTTTGG
>UZAN01058338.1:1293-12134 GCA_900618425.1 Echinostoma caproni
TCGCGGTGCTGCTGGTGTTGGGATTGCGCTGCGTGTCAGGAAATAGCGTTCACTTCTCGAATGGATCCCGTTTAACAGCTGACTTTGCGCCGTACGTCTGGTTGGTTTAGTACGAGTCAACAGCTACAGAACGAAACTTCGATGTTTATTTTTCGTATCCACGTATGCACCGACAAATCGCAGTTCACTGGAAGTGAAGGATGAAATCTACAAGGATCTCTATCAACTGCCCTGAAGTTCTCGACCAACGGACATCGTGGTGATAGCCGGAGACTTCAATGCCCAGCTGGGATCCATGGACGAATCAAAAAGACTACTTGGATGTTCACATGCAATCCCAACCAACAGGACTGACAAGGGAGAACGCTTATTCTAACTTTGTACTGACCACGGACTGTTTCTGTCAAGCACGAACTCGCACAAAAAACGGCACCGCCTTACATGGAGACTGCCAACCGTGATAGACCCACATCGACCGCATCGCCGTCAGCTACCGCTGGCGACGATCCATTGATGATTGCCACCGCTACTGGTCAGCACCCGTGGACACGAACCATGCGCTGTTACGAGCGAGATCATCTCTACCCCTAGTAAACAAACGCAAAAAAGCCACCAAAAATGGATGCTCGAGATACAATGTCATCGATGGGTGCAAATCGGCTTTCGAAGCGGAACTATTAAGTCTTCTCTCAGCACAACCGTCAACCGGAAGACTCAGTGAACACTCGACGGCAATCAAGGAAGCAATCAAAATTTCCATCAAAACAACAGTTAATTCTAACTCACGGTCAAATAAGAAACGATAGATCTCCCCAACTTCAGTTGCCTTGCTAGACGCACGCAAAGCCATTTCTTTCGGGTTCAAACTACGGCAAAGCGTGCAAATCCCTTAAACGCCAGCTCATCAAGAATCTGAGGAATGACCGCGAGAAGTGGTGGATAGGAAACTGTAGAGAGATGAAGAAGTGTCTGCGGCTATCGGTAATAGTCGTAGTCTTTTCCTTTAATTAGGAGTACAGGTCCAAAGAAAAGCAGGCATAAGTGAGGTAATGAAGAAGTCCGACGGCATACTGATCCATATTCAGCAACACCGTCTAGATCAGTGGGCAGAACATCTTAAGGCTAAGTTCAGGTGGTCGTCGTCAGCATAAAGCACTCGATAAAACTGTGTAAATATTGCCAGTTGACATAAATCTTTCTTCTGAAATAGATGTCACCCGAGAACTAAGTTATCCCAAAAAGTAAAAGGCTTCCGGCGTCGACGTGCTGTCCGCATCGGGTTTTAAGGATAAAGGTCTAGCCTTGGTTTTGGAGTTAAGAAATTTCCGGGGTTCAGTGTGTGAAAAAGGAACAGACTTCAACTGAATGGGGTGCATCGGAGATTATACCGATATACAGGAAGGGTAATAGATCCTCTTATGGAAACTACAGAGGAATTAGATTAATTAACATTTCCTCTGAACTTATCGCCGGGATCATACTCCGTCGATAGTCCACCGCTCGTGAAGAGTGCACACGTGAGAACCAGGCTGGTTTTAGACCTAGTCGAGGTTGTATCGACCAAATCTTCACTCTTCGTCAAATCCTAGAACACAGACACTCTTTTTCTAGACCCACTATCTCTTGGACCTGAAAGCGGCTTTCGACTCAATCGACCACTCTAAACTCTGACGCTGCCTTTCCCTGAAGGGTGTACCCGAGAAGTTTATTCCAGTAGTACAATCCCTCCACAATAATAGTGAAAGCCGAGTCCGAGCTTACGGCACTTTTTCATTTGAGTTCACTATAGATAGTGGTGTTCGATGGGGTCGCCCTCTCTCTCCGTTTCTATTTAATTTCGTTACAGATTTACTTCTTCAAACAGCTTTATCCTCGTGCGGGGATAGCGGCAACGATTTACTCCCGGGTGGTTGAATGTCTGATCTAGGTTATGCAAACGACATTGTGCTACTAAGTGAAGATCCACGTAAGTTTCAAGCTTTTCTGGCTAGTTTGAGTGCTAGTGTAGCCATGTTCGGTATGCGTTTTGCACTTTCAAAGTGTGAAATGCTGCTCGAAGATTGGTTTGGCCCAAGCCCAATCACACCATGACTGGGGAAGTTGCAAAAAAGTAGACGAGATTTGCTATCTGGGCAGCTATATCTCACCTGCCGGACGCATCACAGATGAAGTGCGCATATAGAAAGCTCGGTTGGCATTTGCTAACTTGAGACATCTGTGGCGCGGTCACGACATCCGGCTGTCCGTGAAGGGTTGAGTATATCGTGCACCAGTTTGTCCAGTGCTGCTTTAAGGCGCGGAGATTTGGCTATTACAGGAACAGGATAAACATAGACAGTCAATGTTCGAACACCGTTGTCTACGTAGTATTGCACGAGTCTGGTAGGAAAACCGGACGAGAAATGCTGAGGTTAGGCGTAGAGTGTTATGTAATCGGGGTCGTCCACTGGTGCATTTAGCCGACCTCTATAGATTACGCTGGTTGGAACATGTGCTACACATTTAACCAAGTTGCGACGGCGAGCGTTACTTGGCGAGGCAGGTACTGTTTGGAAAAAAATGAAGGGCGGTCAAGCAAAGATCTGGCATGAGGGTATGAAAACCCTGATGAGAAGACTAGCTCACATATGTCTCGTTAGGCTCCCTGGCTGGGGACCAAGAGATCATGATCACCGATGGTTAGAGATACTGAACTATATGGTTGGGTGTCGCAAACAGTGGCGCTCATGTATCTACTCATTATTAGTGTAACTTCAGTCTATGAAAATGTGCTATCTTCCGCTTGAATCTGCTCTCAACATTCCAATCATCGTTCTGCTGTTTTATCTAATTCGACAATCCAAGCCGGCGCACGAAAGTACATGGTTATTGGTTGTCAGAACTGAACTCAAATGATTGTTTACGACATGTCATGAAGCCTTACGTTGTTCGGAGGAAATAACCGAACTATTGGAAAGGGGTAATTTTAAGCAGAGAAAGTGTTCACCCAAACATGCAGAATCCGTCTCGGAAGAAGGCACCTGTGCCATCCTGATTCAACTGCCTCAATTTGATTCCAGTTGCCACGGAGCTTCGGGCGTGCAGTAGGGCACAAAAAGGCATGTTTTAAAGTTCGAGCTCCATTTGTAGTGCAAAGGATACTACATATACGAATAATATTGAAGTGAACGGTACATGGAACGGATTCGCAACAACTGGGACGGGGTGCGGTCGCCGATTTTAGGGTCTCCAAGCAACTCATCCAATCGGCGTTCATCCGACGCAGCTGTGCGCGTGATTAACGCTTCCTTTAACTGAGTGTATGGGTCATTCTCAGGCAAGGTGATAATAAATTCAAACACCTGTTCCCCAGTATCTGTGGGCAGCATAGCAACTATGTGTGGCTACATAATCGGGAATTAATCTCATGGCCTAGAAATTCTAAGGATGAGACATCAAAAATGCATTTAGACGGGTTCATTGTGGGACCAGAATGTTTAAAACGTGAAAAGAAAATGCGCAAGTGGGAGCTTTGCTCTTCGGGTGAAGTGCTTTCTATTGAAATCTCATCCAAGTAAACGAAAATAAAGTCAAGACCTTAAGTTACTTGATCCATAAAACGTTGAAAAGTTTCTACCGCGTTACGGAAACCAAAAGGCAATCGTAAACATTCGAACATAATAAATGGGGTTGTGTCTGCTGTTTTGGGAATGTTATTATTATTATTATGATTCAGCCACTGGGATGTGATAGTATGCACGCACAAGGTTCATTTTGGAAAAATATTGTTTTGAGTGGAGAGCGAGTGCGAAGTCATGTACGTGTGGAATGGGTTATCCGTCAGATATGATAGAGTTGTTGAGTGTTCTGCAATCACCACAGGGACGCCAATCTCCAGGGTTTATCATAGGTACCATATGCAGTTGAGAAGACCAAGGGAAGTTGGATGGACGAATGGTACCAAGCTGGCGCATGTGGTCGAATCTGCGCGAGCCATGGCAAATTTCTCGGGCGTGAGTTGGCGAAGTCTTGTTTTGGTGGTTTGACCTTTGGTGATGATGCTGTGGGTCACCTGGTGTTTAACACCCGCAGGTTCGTATAAGGGTTGTGTCAAATCTAGAACTTCAAGACGAATGTTAGAGAATACAGAATAGACGGAGTCCTATGGAACAAATGCGCGTTGCACGAGCAATGACAGATAATGAGATGGAAGTGTCGAGTAGCTTCTGAAACATCTGAAACAATTTATCATTTGTGCCAAAGAATGTTCGACAAGATAAAGATCCCTGAACCCTGGAAACACGGCATAATTTCGCATATTTCCAAAGGTGGACGCATAAGTGATCCTTTGAACCACCGTCTAATTATACTTCTTCCTAATCTATCAAAAGTAATGAAATCGATTGTTGCTGATTTTCTGATGGATCATTTTGGAAGCGTTACCCCTGGCAGTGGTAAGCTGCAGTACTGAGGATGCTTTTAAAGATGCACTTGATGATTGTTGGATAGCGGCTTTTCCCGAGGTAAGCGTTCAGCTAATGCCTATAACTTAACCACAAAGGATGTGATACTGCACCACAGTATTCTGCCTTTCAGAAAAGCCAAGGAAACTCGCCGACAACACACGAATCTGGACGCTCGATTGGCAAGGACTAAAAATCGTTCTGTGAGAAATGAACTGAACTGAAGTAAATTGAGTATTTGTCGTGGCTCGATAAGTTCGCTATTTTACATGTATTCATTAATATTCCAGTTCATCTTTTTTAATTGTGACTTTCTTAGACTAGCACTTCACTCTTACCACGTTCCAAGTGTTCCAGTGGAATCTCAATAGTTACGGTACCTGTTCCTCCCCGCATATTAAACACTGTTTATCCCCGATTAATATTTCACTAGTATCTCTCCTCTTTATTTATGTATTCTGAGTTTTCCGGTTCCTCCGACGAGGGTACTTTACGCATGCTGAAAACCCCCATGCCACATGAGGTGTTCGAACCCTGCGACTGGGTCAGCACTCAAATAGCGCTTCAAGTCGCTCTAGTTCCTCTGACCTACAAGGTTCAATAATACACGAGCTGAGAGGGAAAGTCGCGACACTAGATAACGACATACGTCACTTGACAGCGCTTTTTAAGGATAACTTCCCAACATGTGCGACCGCAGGTCAGGTAATCACCTCATCAAAACAACAGATATTTGACACTGCAGTCAAATTAGAATCAGCGGCCATTAGTGTCCCAGTAGCCCCTTTCTCGCGAGTAGACCAACAAGCGGTGACAATTTCTTCACCTCCCAAGACACGAAAAATATCCAGGGCCTCAATCACATCTGCAGCGAGACCCAAATACCCCCAACAGCTTCTACACTGAGGCACCACACACCCGCCACGATAGAGGCAAACCCCAAGAAGTCTCCTAATCCAAAGCCGCAAAGGAATGGTGTACTCGGAAAACCCCAGCCAGGTGATTATCACCACAATCTCTTCCTCTCCGTGACGCGGATCCCTGTGGGTAACAAGGATACTTCGCACACTCCCGTAGGGGATCGCAAACGGTCCATTTACTCCTCACATCTCATCCTACTCGTCTCCCCGACCTCTTCAACATGTCAAAGCAATCATGCTGCAGAATGGTCAGCAATCCGGACCCTCCCTGCAGCCTACTCATGGCAAACCAGTTGCCCAAATAAGAGCTCCTCCCAAAGATCCCCAATTTAACCCTGCTTCTACTGAAGTCTTTGGTGAGAGGGCTCTGAAGTGCATCTCTACTAACTGTCTCAGCATATCAAACAAGATGCTATAAGTCAAAAAGTTAGTGGCTGACAAGAACCCACATCTTTAAGCCTTTACAGAAGCCTAGTTGACTCTGGAAAACAGTGATGGCGAGATATTCATTGCAGGTTACTCATTCATCCGAAGAGACTCAATGAGAGGTCGAGCAGGTGGTGTGATCCTCTACACGAGTGGCCATCTACCCCAAGCGATAGTTCTATCACTTCATCCCATTCCTTTCATAGACTGCCTCTGGGTCCAAATTTCCCGGATCCACTCTGAGACACTGACACTTGGAGTAGTCTACTGCTCACCCCCTGTGGTGAGCCAGAACCACAAATTCTGATAGAACAACTAAATAGCTTAAGAGCTGTGGGCCCCAATGCCCATCTTCTGATAACTGGAGACAACACGCCCCGGAGAATACATTTGAAAGGCTAATAATCCACCTGGTCACAGAGTTGCCATGGTCTCAGCACGTCACAAGCCCAACCAGATACAGAAACGGGCAATTCCTTTCACTGCTAGACCGTCTCATAACGGGTGATAGTCACCTCACGGACAAAATTCAACAGCATTGTCCCCTGGGCAAGGGTGACCACATCGCACTGTCTTTCGATATAATAGTCCGTTGGCCCAGCTGCGTCACACCATGTCTTAAGGAGATTCGTTTTTTTAAAAGGGCGAATTTCAATAACCTGAGTCATTTCCTCTAAGCCCATACCCCACAATCCAATCAGATAAGTGACGTAGACAGCTTGATTAGCACAATAGAGCGGTGTATCCGCACAGCGGACCATCTACTGGTGTCCTGCGTCCGTAAATCCTCATCAAACAGACACCCCTTGCCGAGTGCTATCCGTCATCTTTTAGAACGTTCGCGGTCCGTTGCCAGGTACAAATTGATGGGTCTGATGGAAGATGCCAGTGGCTTCATCCGTATTTGCAATTTATGCAAAGCAAGGATCTGAGAGTACCAAAGAAACCAACTAAACGGCATTCTAGACAGGGCTCGGGTAAACCGATCAGTTCTGTACAAATTTATGCGACGAACCCGGCAAAACACTCTAATCGCCCTTGACTTATCTAAACCCGTGGGTACTCTAACCACTTCATCTGCGGAAGTGGCGGAAATGTTCAGGTCCATTTTAACTATGCTTTTAACATCCCCTCTCCAGTCAGTTATCTCAATCTCCCTCCCGCAACTTACCAACCCCCGTTAGATTAAGTAGTTTTAATAGTATCAGAAGTGGGAGAACAATTCAGATGCGTGAACTCCTTCAGCTCGATGGGTCCAGATGAAATTTACTCTCGCAAACTGAAAGAATCCGCGGACGTGTTGGCTGTCACACATGCCCAACCCTTTTAAAAGTGCCCGGACACAAGAACCCCTCCGCAACAACGGAATAAAGCGACTGTTATCGCTGTCTATAAGAAAGACAATTGACACTTGCCTACTAGCTATAGGCCTTTCAGCCTAACCAGCATTTCCAGTAAAATCTTCGAGGGCCTCTGTAAACGGCGTATTCTAAGGTATCTAACTGAAAACGGTTCGGTAGAGGCTTTTCAACACGGCTTTCTCCAAAACAGTTCATGTATCTCCAATATGCTTAACCCGTGCCTATGACGAAGGTCATATTTCGGACGCGACCTTCATGGACTTTTCAAAAGCCTTTGGCAGCGTGCCACACATTCCTCTTCTGTACAGACTATAGAGTTATGACATCACTGGCCGATTGCTTTCCCTGCTTACTAGTTTTCTGTCGAATTGCTCCTTCGCGGTTCGAATAAGCACATCCGTTTCTTCGCCCTCCCCAGTCTCAATAGGAGTCCCACAGAGCTCCGTACTAGGTCCCATCATTTTGTGATTTATATTAATGATCCCCCAAACGTTTCTCTGTAGAGATTGTCATGTACGCGGATGATGTCAGTAACTGGGTCAAAAACGCAGTCGGCGATTGACCAAACAAAAATTGTTTAGTCGACTGGATCTTGCCAATCAATGACGAAAACTGCGCAAGCATGTCCTTTGGTAACGCTCCTGATCAACCTCTCTGGGTAAACGGTTCAACCCAAATCCAACTGGTTGATGAGCACAAAATTCTTGGTTTCTGGCTGAATAGCAATCTCTCGTCTTCCTCCCACAACCAAAAAGAAAGTAAAAACAGCTTTTCGTATCTCAAACTTTAATAATCACTCTTTCGCGCGTATAACCACAGAAGACTTCCCTTTCCTCTGCTTTTAGAATATGGCAGCCAAATTGTACATTCTGATCTCATTTGCGACCACAACTCTCTAGAACGTGTGCAGCGAAGAACCATGAAACTACTACATGGCTCGTCAGAAATCCCTTACCTTATTTAGCTAACACAGTTGAATCCATATCGCCTTGATATACTACGTATCAGAGGGGTTATTTTTCTTCTGTATAACCTCTTCCTATCATCCCAGAGCCTAGAGCCCAGAGCCTTCATTCACTCCAACTTCTTCACGCACAGGGTCACCTCAGAATAGAATAAACTTTCACTAGAGATTGAGAACTCGTCTAAAAAGGTCTTCAAGCCCGGTTAGATTCACACAAACAGCTTACCTCTCCCCAGATCTAATTGGCCTCCATCTTCTGGAGGACACCCCCACTTTTTCTTACTTGTCCCCTTAACCTCTTCCTCTTATATTCTCTCTTTCCTCCTCTAAATTTTTCCCGATGCACTCACTTTAACTCAGTGGCCCCAGATTGGAACCAGCTCCCTTTTCCAATCACATCCCTTTCAGCTCGTTCACCGATTTGCATAAAAGAAGACAAATACAAAACCGGGAATATTGGGCACAAGCCTCGAACCCGAGTACTACTTTAAACCTTTTCTCACTGAGCAGGCGCAGGCGACGAGGAGACTTGATCGAAGCGTACAAAATCCTGAGAGGGTTTATGGACGTACCAGATGGAGCACTGCTCAATAATAATAATAATAACTGTATATTTCACGGAGTCCCGTGAGGCATGCAAGAGCATGATCATATGTACAACACATTTATATGTACGATACGAGCACAGAAAAAGAATTGAGGGTCATGGTGCATTGGTGCATAGAGTGTAGGAAGTAATGAAGAAAGCTTAGCTGGATTGAACGTTGCAATACAAATGGAACACAAGTCGGACAAGATCACTGAGGAAAATGTTGGGGATAGCAGAGTGCTCAACCGAACAGGTCAATGAATATTTGAACAGATTATGAATCGTTATACCATATAAAAGGCGATATGTTTGGACGTGCAGCGGTCGGAGAGTAAAAGAACGAGAGACGGTGACGGATCGATAAACGGGAAGAGATGGAAAAATGCACAGTGACGGATCGGGTGAAACAACACATTACAGCGACTGTCAGAGTATATGTATTTTGCATAAAGTCACACACGTGACTTCTGTG
Source organism: Echinostoma caproni (assembly GCA_900618425.1). NCBI lineage: Eukaryota > Metazoa > Platyhelminthes > Trematoda > Plagiorchiida > Echinostomatidae > Echinostoma > Echinostoma caproni. The sequence goes on from UZAN01058338.1 coordinate 10,468, forward strand.
AGGATACTTTCGATTGCTTCGGGGGCTTCAGTAATGGATGATTTGGATTATTTAGCTAATTTAGGCGTTGGTCGCTTTGATGTGGGACTGACTACACGATAGGCACCCAACCTTAAAACACCTCATAGGTGAGGCATGGGGTACATTCCTCAACCTGGCCCAGAATGCGGACGCATGTAGCGGTGTATACAGCCGCGCTCAATAACTATTGCCGGAGCCTACTTGTCCATTGTGGGTGTAGACTCCAAGCCTTCGACAGGCCCAATCCAACCAAATCTGTAACAGGAAGGAGAAACCGAACAGTCTGGGGTGATGCCTAGTTGAGAAATGGAAAAGGAGAGACATAGAAAGGCGAACGAAAATTCTTATCGAGGTGAGTAATTCGGTTACTGTAACCTGAGGAGAGGTTCACCATCCTTTGTCGAAAGCGTCGTTTCTGAAAAAATGAATCTCAGAGAACACGCTTTAAAACTGGTTAGAGATAAAGTGAAGACTCGGCTTAGAGCGTCCTCGTTCTCGACGAGAGTTGTGAATGATTGGGATAGACTGCCGGATGAAGTCATTGCTGCCAACTCCATAGCAAACTTCAAACGCAGACCAGACATGATATGGACTAGGGTGTTTGAAGGGGGCGGGGACTCAGTTGAACAGTCTGGATACAGCTGAATCGGGACCGCTATCATTTTATTGCTAAACCTCCACCATCCACATCTTCCTCTCCTCTACATTCACTCTCCTCCCATTTTCTCTAGGAGCTCTAGGATTATCCTTTACCTGCCCTCTATCACTATTAGACACCCCTATCTATTCGCATCAACTTCTTAGTCCCAATCGATAGTCTAGTCGTCCCATGAGTCTGCAAGGTGCAACACCATTATTGACAAACCCTCGAACTGGAGCCTTGCGAAGAGGTACCTATCCTGGTCATTGTATTCTATTCGTTTAACTGAAGATTTTTTCTCTTCCTGTTTTCGTAGCACTAGGGGTTTCACAGAGCCCAACAATGCAAGAAGCTGGACAAAGTGGCACGCCGCCGCTACATCCTGTGAACCGGGCCACTGGTGCAGGTTACGACCTCTGTCGGAGAATATGGAACGAGTGCACGGAGTTGAAACGATTCAACCGGATTACCGTTGAGGAGCACCTGGCAGCTGACTCAGTGAAAGCTCCTAAACGACTCTTTGCTTACCTAAAGCGGCGCACGAGAGCTTGTTTTGGTACCCCAGCGTCGATCGATGGAGTTGACACGGTTGATACCGAAGAAGGCAAAGCGGAAGCACTGGCCACATAGTACCGCTCAGTGTACACGACAGATCCTGGCTCCCCACCAACAGCAGCCAGAACCACCGATGTTCATCTACGAAGTTTTCAAAACAGGAGGGGAGGTAACAAGAGTGCTCCAGTCGATCAAGACGAGTCAGTCTCCAGGCCCGGACGGTATTCATCTCCTCATGCTCAAGGAACTGGCGGTCCAGCTCTCCCCCTCAATTACGTAGCTTTCCAACCTGTTAATGCGCTCGGTAAGACTGCTCTAGGAGTGAAAGAAAGCGGTTGTGGCTCCCATTTACAAAGGCGGGACGAAAGCTGCACCAAGCAACTACCGCCCCGCAAGCCTCGGTTGTCGGCAAGACGATGAGACGGTTAGTGGTTTCATGACTTACGGATAA
>UZAN01058344.1:0-12131 GCA_900618425.1 Echinostoma caproni
CCCCTATCCGCGACCTGGGGACGCGCTCGGTAGCATACAGCTCTGCTCTTCCGAGGGCATCTACATAAAATTCACTTACTCATTGCAATACCTACTTACTCATCAACGCATGTTTTTCCCGAAAATTCAAATGCATCAAACAATTAGTATTAAGAAACGAGTGTAACCCTAAAACACATCTGTTTGATGACTTTAAATTAAATGTTTTTACTTCCTTTTTTATTTGTTGACTATCGAAATGTACTATAAACATTCAGGAAGGGGACCATGGCCACATCAAGGCTGTCTGGGGGAATACAGATAAGGGGAAGATCGGCGCGGTGGTGGATTTCGAAATCAGAACCCACAGGTGGTTATTTCGAAAACTTTACCGCTCAATCATTAGACTTCGTTTGATCTATCTAATCTTCTGATTCCTAACTTCCTACTCTATAAATTACATACTGATTTATTAAAATACAACTGCCGAATTGAGAGTAAAATGCTTTGAAACAAGACATTTCATGTCGTACTACTAAACTCTTTCTAGTACTTGTAAGATCCATTTGGTTGGTAGAATACTGAACGTTCAGAAAGAGATTCAGTATATACTTATTATCTATCACCTGTATGCCACCGAAGAACATTTTAAGGATTGTACATTGCTTTTTTGGTTAGGAACCATCAGCAATGCATATCCAACGAGCTGGTGACGGATGAAACTCGAACGGGTGGAGAGCTGTGACTCCCATCAAGCTAATCGGGTTAGTTATGGGGATAGGCTTCATCTCAACAATACAGCACGCTATAGTGACCACGTTTATCTGACTAAAGGAAGCTAAATCTCGTAACGCGTTTGGAAATATTGACTCTTGTTTGCAATGATCCATTGCGAACAAGTTAGCTACTCCGCGGAACAATCGGACACTGCAGCTAGTCTGTCTAACCTAGTGGTAACGCGCAAGGCTCACGACCCTGTTCACTCAGGATGAAGCTGTTACAAGATCGAAGAACATTTTAAAAAGTTGGTCATTGGTTTTCGTTTTTTCCGGTTGTTTATGTGGCATATTGATATGATGGAGTACAAATTGTTCATTTCGGATATAGAGAAACCGATAGACAGTCTCTTTTTAGTTACGATCATTTCACTGCAATGTCTGAAGTGGGTGAATCACTTTCGACAACTGCCCGCACACCAAACTTCATCCACACATATTGGACAAGCGGGACAGGTACTCTATTACTTGAACTAGAGGAACGAGGAAATTGTACTGAGGTTTGGCTTCGGTTAAAGTAGTGTTAACTTCACAGGCTACAACGATCCACGTAGAGTGACGCGCAAAAAACCCGGAAGACGGTGTCTTTCAATAAATGGGTTTCTTCTACAAAAGCGGTACTGAAATACAGATTAAAATAGTGTAAAATATGCAAACCTCAAACTGTGGCACTAGCCGGTTAACAAACCCCGGAATCTGTGAAGCCAGTACTTCGATAATCAAGAACTGCGAGCAAGCAGGCGCGCAGTGCGATGACAATAGAACAAGTACACCGAACAATATCGAACAAGATCACATGAATCTGTTGTGGTCAACAGTGAGAAGCGACCTAGAGGGAACCAATCACAACACAGTGGGTGTGAATGTCAGTCATCAGGGCCCGTCGTGACAGGACAGTGCGATGAATCGGTGAAGGTGTGTGCGTGCGTGTGTGTACACAAGTGTCAGAGTCAGTCGATCATGGGGACGGGTCGATGAGACGGGTGAGACCGTCAGAGGTCAACGTAATGGGGCAAACATACTAATGGTGCATGCGTATGTGTAAACGGCGTGGAGGCACGGATCAATGAGGGGATGAAATCAAGGTTACACGGTCAAAGGGAANGTGAAGGTGTGTGCGTGCGTGTGTGTACACAAGTGTCAGAGTCAGTCGATCATGGGGACGGGTCGATGAGACGGGTGAGACCGACAGGGGTCAACGTAATGGGGCAAACATACTAATAGTGCGTGTGTGTGTAACGGCGTGGAGAGCGGCACGGATCAGTGAGGGGATGAAATCAACAATACACGGAAGATAGTAGACAACAGGATAGTGGTGCTGGGTGTGTGTGCGTGTGTGCATGTGAAGAGTGCCAATATGGGGAAGAATTTATTCTACAAGTAGTGTCCCGGATTGAAGTCCCAAAGATTCCGATGGCTTTTCTTTGGTGACACTGCGAAGTATATTAAAATGATGAATCGAAGTCAGCGGTAACAGACTACTGCACTGCAACGTGCTTACAATCCAAACTATAAAACCAGACAGGAACTGAAAGATCGAACATTCCTGGCGGCAAATCCCTATCCCTAACCGATAACGGTCTGTTGGAATTAGTCCATTTTGATCGAGTGTATTCAGTGCGAGGTATTCAGCAAGGTAATAGGTCAAATGTGTTCGCAAATAAGTGCAAACATTCCTAAGGCAAGCGATACCCAATTCTTTTCAATTTGCACCGATATCAGATGCAACTTTTAAAGGTAGATACATTAGGCCACATTTTAGAATGTGTCAAAGTAATTTCGGTTTCATGACGTTTTACACGGAGGTTTCACATTCCATTCACTTCAAACGTGAGATTCTTTATTCTTCGAGCATAGAAATAGGGGACAAAGTGAGCAAAAAGAAAACCGCACCAAGTCACATGGCACTGACACTATATAATGTAGACGTACAGTAAATTAAAATGGTCTTTCATCGTGGAACAGCAAGTCAAAAAATATATTACCGGTGCATCATCAACTGGAAGACCTCGACATACTCAGAACAAGAAAAGTGGATGTACCAGTATTACCACAACTGGTTTCAAGTTATCAAGCAATCTCTGATGGGCGTGTGCAATTTTTTATATTTTATATTGTATCTTCCGTAGTTAAAAATTAAAATATCCCGTCAGCCTTTCAGAGTTTGACTATTTTGGGGTCTTGGAGATACTAGTGTAATTACCGTTTGCCCCTGGGTCTATGATAATCTATACCACCTCAAGGCTATTTGATTTATATAGGTAAATATCACGTCGCTCAGAAGGAATATGTCTGAGTCCCTGTATCAGGATATTACTTGCTCATTCGTCTATATATCCGAGAAATCTTTGATTGATGCGTTCCCCTTCATTCAAACTGGTTGTGAAGTCTTTCGTTCAATAAAACGAAGTAAAAGCCTGTTATTCATAGAAAATGTCACATTCGATGAACTCCGGTATTCTACCAAAAGAAGTTCAACACTTCATAATCAGAAAATGCCGCATCCATCGAGGTGACAGGTGTCACAAATAACAACCCAACTGAATGAGATCAAGTTGTATAGCCAGACAAGATATGACTATCCACAAAATATGCCTCGTGACTGATCTTTCTCATAAATAGTTTTTTACAAATCATACATACATCATCATACGTACATACTACACAACCCGGAACTGAGATTAATTTACCCAGTTCAGCCTCACACAGTGCTTCAACATCAGACGAGACCTCACGCAAACGGTATAAGTTTCTGTGCCAATTTCCGTACACGAAAATTCATCCACTGGTTCATAAGTTACTCGATCGAATACGCGTAAATGGATTTCGTGGTAGTAGATACGTAACCAAAGATCGAATTGGAGTTTCACATTGAAATAGCTGGAACAGGGTTCCCAAAGCGGTATCAGCTGACTATGATGAAATTCAAAATAAAGACATTTGGTCGTCCACAATCAGCTTTGATACTGGCAGCCTGACGAGAAGGCATACAGACACGGCCGTGTCTGATTTCAAAATTCAAAATCTCATCGAGACAGAACCCACTTTAGTCCAATGAAACTGGCTAAATCAAGTTAATGGAATCGTTTCACTCCAATTGTGTACACACAGTCGGAACGAGGCTGTTCTGACCATAATTCGTTTTTGTTGCATTGACAAGTGTGTAAACGGAAAGCAATCAATATGTCAGCGATCATCTGCTACCCTGCGGCACCATTGCAGTGGTGAGCAGCATAAGTCTGATGGCTAAGCGTGCCTCCCTCCGGGCTGAGATATCACATCTATCACACGTTTTATCTTATTTTTGGATTGCATTTCTTTTATAAAACGATGGGATTTTGAGTGTTTGATATTAATTCGCCCCTCCAATTCACTTAGCATTAGATGAGTTGTAATAAGCAGTTTGACATGGAGCGGAACGGAGCAACGGTATCGGTTTCTAATATCAGCAACATTTGAGGCCTTTCTACAAAAAGGCTTTTTGTGAGCATAAGGTATCGTATGATCATGTATGCAACTGAAATCCACGATCTTTCGAAATTTAATGTCAGTGACCGATGCATACATTTTTCTATTAAACTGTCTATAGGGTTTTAGCTTCTCGACTGTGCGGCACCGAGCCCGAATGTTCACGATTTGAGCTCACATAAAGACATCAAAACAGTTCGCACTGCTGATGATTTCCAATATCAGTCGACTTTTGACAGCCAAAACTTATGACCAATATAGATAATAAATGGCTTTTTAAGGAGGGTTCGGGTAAACAGGTCTCAGAAGACCTCTTCGATGAGTAATCTATCTCATAGGTCATCTGAACGACGGTTTAAATCACTGACCGATTTGGCAGTAATAACCTAATAGAAAAGGTTTGCTCCGGTTGTTCACAACCTTCACCGGGAGAGCTGTCACTAGCAGTCGAAATTTAACCCTGTCCTTGAACGATTTAAGATATGCAATCTAAGAGATATGGTTTCACTGATCTCAAGTAGCGTGTGACCATAGCCATTACATCTGAGATGTCTTAGAGGATGTTGAATGTCTCCGAGCACCTAATCAGACCATTTTTCATTTGGTTATTCGCTGTTTTACCAAGTCGGTAGTACGCTTGCATTCTATCGGATCGGTTCATCAGTTGGGTGGTTGGATTCGCACTGTGTGTGAGAACCACCCAGATAGAACCAGCTTTTCATTGCTTCCCAGTGTTTTAGTTCACGCTTCATTTGTTCCCCGTGCACGACGAAATATCTCATGTGATCGAATCAACTTGTTCACTGTTTTCAGTATAGACTACTGAAAGCGACCTAGCATAGGTTCTCTTGGAGTAAATCTGGAATCTATTTATCCGTTAAACTTCCTAGACGAAGTCACAGCAAGAATGGATTAGGGGAAGAAAGCAAAAGTTGCTATCTGAAGATTGGTGTAACTTTTGGCTCAGTATGGGGCCGCCTACAAAAATACGCAGACCTGGTGTCTATGAATTTGCATGCAATGATATGAAACATATGTACTGCCTCAAGTTCTATTCTGAAGGTCATTCGATTGAGTTATTATACGGTGTCTCACCAATTTGCTTTCCGTGTCTCGATAAATTCTTCAAGGATTAAAACTTCATTGGGAAAGAACAGATCTGTGCAAGAAGAAAGAATATGTTTTAGACGTCTGGTTCGGTCTGCAGCCCCCACATTTTATTTAAGCTGAGTTAGGTAATTCTTTTACACCTTTTTATTTCAAATCAGGAAATATAACCACAGCATTTGTATACCATCGTTGAAAGCGAAACTAACTCCAGGACCTGCTTTTGATTAATCAATGTGTATCTTTATAAGAACAGGCCTAGAAGAGCCTCAGTCATCAGCCATTGATAGGATTTCGACCATGACTTCTTGTTAATGGTTACGGAAAAGATTTTCGATTTGAATTGAAATGTATAATCAGCCATGTACACAAAATAGCATGCAAAAACATGTGACAACTTTGGTCTTGTGGTTCTTAACGATTTCTGCGAGTCTCCCACCTACTTTCTTTTCTTCTTTTACTACCTTATATTACACAGATAGCAGCGCAGTTCACTTTCAAGAAGGGCGATGTGGACAATAATAAGAATGTTAGAGGATAGACAGAAAAGGGATTCGTGCGGTGATGACATAATTTGAACGCATAACCTTCGATACGATACGCTGGTTGTTTATATCCCTTGATAGTGACCAATTACAAAGCATTCATGAATTTACCATAGTGCATGGAGCACGCATTGGGAATTGATAGGTTCCAACTACAGATCCCGAATGAGATCAGGCCTTTAGATTAAGTCATTTTTGCTTGAATTTAATTCTTATCACGATCATTAACCTGAAAAGGACGTGATTGATTTCCCTCCTCTGGGATATATGCATACATATACAACCATAACCCCAACGAGAATTTACAATAAACACAAAATGCATACTTTTGTATATCCCTTGAAACCGTATTTACGTTTACCGAGTACCTTGTAAATCTATTTTCGTGTACAGTTCGCCAGTGTCAATTATAAGACTTGGTGTGTCTGCTTCGTAAAATAGTATATTATCTACTTGAGGTCCAACAAATTGAATATTGGTTACTACCACACATCAAGTACATATCATTGTCAATCATTTTCTGGAGTTTATCAAAATGTGAATTGAAGTTACTGCCTTGAACAGAAATCTGGTAATCTGGTTCTAATGTGGTCAAATTGTTCTTTTGGTTCTTTCAGCTATGAACCACAGGTGGATAATTTTCAGACCCATGTAATACCCTAGTACGTTTTCGATATTCGAAAAGATAAATAATTCCTTTTGGAAATCTGTTTTTTCTTCAATTTATAGGAGCTTCTCTTGCGGTATGGTTATATCGACTCAGATGAGTCAAACGCAAATCCAATAGATGTGGAAAGTGACCCAAGAAAGTCTAAATGGAGTGCATACGAAGCGCATAACGGGTCGCTAATGGATCCACCTAAGGAATATGTGTCTGGGCTGAAGCAGTTTCAACAGCGGTATGGTCTTCCGGTAACAGGAGAGTTAGATGCTACCACGTCCGCTTTGCTCACAGCTCCCAGATGCGGGAATCCTGACCAGCCAATCTTCAATCGAACACGCATGCCTCAATTTCACGTTCGACAAAGAACACCGGTTGGCGAAGCCAGTGCATCTGAACGCCGGTTACGTCGAACAAAACGGTATTTAATTGGTGATGAAAAAATGAAATGGACAAAGAAGAAACTGACTTGGCAGTGAGTACCGAAACTGTGGGAGTTTTTCCAACTGTGCGTTTTACGGGGTGATAGACTCCTTTTCTGTTATAAACTGACTCTCTAATATCTGCCGGGAGAAGACTGTCCGACCCTGTGATAGCATATTTTAGGACTCGGAATGGTGACCTCAAACAGGTTTTGCGATGGTAGTCACACTTCCAACAAACGAATATATATAAAATGCCACACTGGTGTATTTTGAACAATCAAAGAGCGAGCACGTGTGCGACCATTCTCGTGTTGCGGGAATTCACAGACATTACATTTTGCAAGGTAATGTGTATATGGGTTGGTAAACGACTTTCCTCGGCCCTTTGAGGTTGTGTTCTGACCTTTATAAGTGAATGGGCTACCCGCTATGTTTCACCTATTTGCAAAACTTGCGCTAGTGGATAAACGGAAACGAGTAGAGGTTCTTCAGGAAATGGTTTCAAAAGACCTGTAGGTAAAATTTGATAGCCTTAATTTACATCACAAAAAATTTCTACATATACCCTTTTTGTGACTTGGAACGACGTCATTAAAATACAGCACGTTCCAGTGGGTCTTCAGTGCTATTCTCTGGGGTCGGGCAAAATAGGAAAGAAATTTAAACGAAAATCTCCTTTAGCTCATGGAAATATGTAATGGCCTATGTAATTTTGAGATTCAAAACGTAAACTGAATAGCGTTACAATATTGCTCAAATTATTCAGGAAAACTTGCAATTCAATTAGCAGTTTATCGTCATCTGCGCATTACAGATCAAACAGCCCATCACCTGGGAGCACATGAACGCCCCTGTCCTTTCATGAGAACAGTATCAAATCGGTAATCATAGTGATTACAAAGACAAAGAGAAAGGGAGAAAGGGAGAGAGGGTAACTCCGACTAAAAGCGATTTTCGCAGTAAAATCTGGCGAAAAAACGTTGCAGACTAAAACTCAGCTGCATCTAGTCTTACTAAGTGGATCTCAACGGATGAATGAACATCGGGACAGAGAACAGAAGTCATTGCAGAAGTCCTCCTCCCAAAATTAGTCAGCATGTATAAGGATGCAACGAACAATCAATGGGCGGTGGTAGCAGAGCGGTAACGTCACCAAGTTATCACCTGTGGGGTCATGTATTCGAGTCCCACCATCACTGACAGATTCTCCCCATTTGTGTGCTGTATTGCAGCCCTTTGATTGAATGCTTCCTCCTTCCGCAGAAAATTATATCATTATATATTCAATAAAAAATGGTGTAAATGAAAAATAAGAAAGAAAAAGTAGATACTACATTCTGTTGCCATTTAGCCGCCCTAACTTGTTTGGATAAACAACCCACAGTTTACGTCTGATTGAAATCCAATGAAAAAGCTGGCAATGTTGTGATACAGTTCTAGTGATAAGTGAACAGTTGACTTCAGACAGAGTTTGTAATTAGGCATAGCTTCTGTTTAAAAGAATGGAGTACAAGTGATTGATTTCCGTGATCAGTATCACGAAACGCTGATCATCTCGTGACCGAATATAATCCACAATACCTTGGGGTTTATTCTGTCGTCAACATTTGACCGCCTACTCTTTCAACACCAGAAGTCTCTAATTAAGAATTCATCAAAAGGTTTACTGAAACGGAACATTCACACAGGTTGTGCGGATACGCGCTGACCATTACCTTTTTCTCACTTTTCTTCCTAATTCCATTCTCGTTGTGTCGGATTATTTGTTCAATTTTAATGGCATCACGATATTCATTCATATAAATGGTCGGATCCACAGAACATCTGAACTTAATACGTAATTGTGACCATATTGCTACAATCGATCTAATTGAATGCAGATCACGTGAAACTGAGTTCCGAAGTACCACTGAAGCCACCCATGTATCCGCGTATATTTAAGAAACCGTTCAACCTAAATTCCCCATTCTTGAAATGAGAAGAACAAATTTTTCAGATTGGATTATCGGAAGCGAATAAATGTTTCCGATGCTTTTACATGATCTTGCTTTGCCTTCAACATGTCTTTATTTCTCACGTGATCTAGGATTCGAAACTATCCGTCCCATTCACTCTCCCGAGTTCGCACACACGCTGTGTTCCAGCACACCTTCAACATGTGGTCCAAAGTGGTTGATTTAGATTTTGTCGAGGAGAAGGACTACTCAAAGTCACCGGACATTGAGATCATTTTCGGTGCGGAAAAACACGGCGACTCAATACCTTTTGACGGACCCGGTTAGTTGATGAAATAGCTAAATGCATTTATGCCCATCTAATTATCCACCTACCTATCTACCTGACCTACCCACATACATACATACATACATACATACATACATACATACATACATACATACATACATAACTTTGCTGATCATTCATTTTTCGTGGATGACATTCGTTAATCAAGCCGCTGACTCTCTGAGTTCAACAGCGCTTGTTTCCATCAAGAGTGTCTCTTGCCTCTGAAAAATCGAATGGGCTAATCCAAAGCTTTATACTCTAAATTGATTGAGCCATTCGCACAAGGTGATAACCGTCGACCGTGTAGCTTAAGGGTAAGGGTTTGAAGTCTCAGCCTGAGGAATCGCCGTTCAAGTCCTGAGAGAGACACAAAAAGTACGCACTGCTGACGCGTCCCAAACGGGACGAAACAGCTGTCCAGTGCTCTTTGTTGGTTATCACAAACATTTCCATCGCACTTGGTAATACCCCACATGTTGTTATCAAATCAAATCGCAATTAATTTCCAAGTAGAAGCGAAACTCCAAAATGCACTCTATACAAAACTAAAACATGCGGTCAGTGGTGAAAGAACACTGTATATTGGCGGTTCAATGAGGTCTTAGCTCACTTACAACGAGCCTACTCTAAATCCACCCTAATAGACTACATGCAACATGAACAATAACATCAGAGAAAATGTCTACCGTGAATAATATATCAATTATGACATCCTGAAAGAACTGGAATCAAAACGTTCTCAAGAAGCTTTCAAGAAAAATATTTGTATCTTATTTCATTTAAAGGTGGCGGTCTTTTAGGTCTTGTGAAGAAACATTTTCATTTCCTGCTTTATTCCTCTCGCAAAATATTCCAGGTGGTGTACTAGCCCACGCGTTTTATCCTACTCCTGATGACGTATACTCGTTTGCTGGGGATGCACACTTTGATGACGCCGAGACCTGGAACGATGGACCTCATAAAGGTGAGTTGAAATTGCTGACGTCAATGATGCATCAATGCTTAATTTGCGTGCTTGAATCCAATCTTCATTGCCGAACTATTTGCCTCCTCATTTCTCTAAGTATTTTATGACTATTACAATCTCCTTCAAGGAAAGTGATTGTAGGCGAATATTTTATCAAGTGTATGGAGCTAAAAACAAAGAATATTACTAATATTTTTCACTACGACTAAACAATTTCGGTTCAGCTCATCAACTTTCTTTTGGTGTCGTCGCACAGGTTTACTTCAGCATTTGACGAATCTTTGTACATCATAGTTTTTAAACAGTACCAATTAACTAAAGAAATCATTGAATATGTGATTAGCCTACCGAACACATAGTGAGGTCAAATAAGGTAAACAAGCTCATATTTTCTATTTCCGAATCACACCAATATATATGTATATTTTACGATAAGTAGTATATGAACGACTAGACAACATTTCCCTGGAAGCACACGACGGGTTTTGTGGTTCTTGCCGCTGGTCAAGCATACGTATCCGGCAGTCTCTTGTCTTTCTACAAAACATCTAATCATAGTAATGCACCTTCAGTGGACTGGTCCAAAAAAATTTACCCCGGTGTTGCAAATAAGGTTATTGTGACGAATATATATATATATATATATATACTTATTATCTTTTGACAACGAGTCCTAGTCTGAATCGAAATGTCACAATAAATACTATCACTCAGTGCTCGCCTTCTCCTTTTCAATATATATATATATATATATATATATATATATATATATATATATATNTTTAAGGAAGTGGGGGTGGAGTGTCCTGATACTTCTACGTTTTGCTGGTGTTGCGTAAATATTACATACATGACCTGGAGGTCATTTACTGTATCCTCAATGGTATTCTTCTCTACCTATAGGTCCTTGCCCGCTCAACCAAGCCGTCATATCGCGGTTGCTGTTGCTACAACAGTGACCATTCCAAATGGAAGCACTGAATCGGGAAAAATGTGATGCTAGTCACAGCGGCTCTTCCGTTATTTTTGACTTAAGCCGGATAATATAGTTGTTGTGGCCCCGCTGTGTGGCCCCAGAATTATTGTACTCGTATCGAGTTAGTCGCTAGTCAAGGATGAGTCACAGCAGTTTCGCAGAATGGTGCCCCTGGTTGTGCCAGAACAGATATTTCACAGGAGAAAAAGAACTGAAAGGGAGAGACCACTAATTCGGGTGTTCTATCTTTCAGCCGTAGATGTACTGATTTAATTTATGTGAGAGGAAGCCAGAGTTCGGCTGCGTGGAACGCTTTGTCGATGGTGTCTGACAGAATACCCAAATTCTTTATTAATGGAAGAGAGATGTGGAATACATTTTAAGGGAAAAGCGTTTTCTGTGACAACAGATCAAAAAGCACTAAAGAACTGGCCTTTCCGGGTTGGGGCTCACCAGGATTGAGTACTGTTTGTCTATCCCGAACGGGACTTGAACCGCGAACCTTCCGGTTGACAGTCGAATTGCTTATCCTGGGGGCCATTATCAAGAACGCCCGCCTAAATGAATTGAATATGGTTTTGATAATTCCAAAACAACACCACACAAAGTAAAGTATCATACTTATACGACTCGTGTCATTGCAGCATAAAATCCATTAAGCGCTTCAGGTATCCATTTTTGATAAAGAAATTAGGCCAATGTTGAATTTCATCAACGACGATTTCCTCCAAGCAGATCCTTATTGTTCTGTTAACCCAACCGGTTCCGGTTTCTCCCTACTGACGGTTAACAAAACTAACATCTAAAGTGGAAAAGAAATTACAATGCGAATTTTTTGGGAAAATCAGCTTACTTTCCCGTTTACTCACACTCTCCCATCGGTATATATATATATATATATATATATATTTACCACCGGCTTGAAAACAAGCATGGTGCCA
>UZAN01058347.1:0-10271 GCA_900618425.1 Echinostoma caproni
TTTACCTCGCTGACCCTCAACCATTTTCGTTGCCAGTCGCTGAACGCGCTCTAAACAGGCGACATCCTTTTTGAAGAAGGGTGACCATGACTGCACACAATACTCGAGGTGAGGTCTAACTATAGCTTTGTACAGAGGCACGAACACCGGTTTTCTGCAAAACAATGCTGACCTCAATCTGAAGAGTTCTGTGTGAGCCTTACTTGCAGCTGCTACGCACTGCTGGGCCCAGCGGAAATCGGAGGTTACGACAATACCCAGGTCCTTTACCTGAGTAACCGGTTCTGTCGTGAACGGACCCTGATCTTGCACTACTGTGATGCTGTCAAGCTGTCAAGTTCAGTTCAGTTGCCTTGAAGTCTTGAAGTGACTCTCGGTTTCGAGGCTGGCGATCAATGGTCCCGGATCCTTGATGGTTTCTTGTTGTCTGTTCTTGGAGAATTCAACTGGAAAATCAGAGAAAACTGGAGGGGCAAAATATCGTCTTGCCCGGGGACTGGCGATGCTAGTTATACTGGCAACATTATTAATAAATGTAACAATTTGCTATAGTAAATGGGAAAAGGCATAAATAACTACAAGAGACCTACAGTAGGTATAAAAATAAGAAAATGAAGCTTTTTGTTTTGTTTTAAAAAACATTTTCGAAGAAGGACTCAAGAGCAGGCAACCAGACATAGATACTTATCAAGTCGAGACTTGAATGACGCTTTGCTTGTTGAAGAGACTATCACTTCTGGCAATGCGTTCCGGTGAGTAATTACCTCGAAGGTGAAGATGTGCGAAGTGTGCTGCGGGGTTGAGGTTTGTATAGCTTTTAGCTATTACTCCGTATTCCACCCGTGGGCCTCAAGTGAAAAACGTATCTACTAGGCCCTAGGAGAACAGGTGGTGTAGAAAAAACAAGTCACCCCTAATTTGCCTGACTTCCAGAGGATACAGATCAAGCTCCACTAGACGTTCAGGATAGGGAAGGTGTTGCATTCCAACCACCGCCTTTTTGACGCGCTTTTAACTGGTTCAAGAGCATCACGATCACGGTTCAGGCCGGAGTGAACAAATTGACTACTATATTATAGGATAGGACGGATATAGGTGCCAAAAATAAGTGGAAAGTCTTTCTTGGTGATATGGGGGAAAGACCTTTGAAAAAGGTGGCTAACTGGTTATGGTGTGAAAAAGAGAGGTTACTATTTAACCAGCAGCCTTGGATCTTTTGCAAGTTGGTATGCTAAAGAGGCTGCGTACCACTTATATGAAACAAGACTAGAAGGGAGTTCCCAAAAGTCATGTCATCATTGATGGGCAGATTCCAGTCAACGGACCAGTGTTTAACAGCATCGATAGATGTCTGTAGCATGCGGGTATCTGTACCCCAGATAGTGACATCATCTGCGTACATAGCCACGTTTGTAGGTAATGCGCTGGGGAGATGGTTAATATAAATAAGGAAGAGAAGAGGACTGAGAACAGATCCCTGAGGGGCACCGGTTGTAATAGAGCTAGGTTCGGATGGTGTACCGTTTACCCTTACAGAAAAGTGCGGTGAGAGAAAGCTGCAAATAAGCGATAGAAGAGGCTCAACGATTCCGCACGCCCCTAGCTTGTGTCTGAGTGGGACGTGTGGGACCTTGTCAAAGGCTTTGGCAATATCTATGCATAATGCGTACCAGTTTTGGCCTTCATCATAAGCCTTTGCTAAACTATCCATGACAGTCAGCATATTTATGAAGCAAGATCTGTCTAGCAGAAACCCGTGCTGAAAGCCTGAAGGTAAATTATTGGCGCAGAGATGCTTCAAGATGGCCTCTTTTAGAATGCGCATTAGAATTTTGCTCGGGACGCTAGTCAGGGAGATAGGACGGTAGCTTACGGGAAGGAATCTACTACCCTTTTGTATATGGGCGAGAACTGCGGCTTTCCAGTGAGAAGGAAATATCCCCACATCCATACACCGATGGAAGAGTCGGGTGTATGGGCCAGCTGAGATATCCGCCGATTCTTTTAGAATTCTAGGGTTTATTCTGTCGGGCCCCATAGAGGAGTAAGGGTTGCGGTTCCGTAGTTTTTCCTCTACGTCTAACTGTGAAAAAGTGACACGGCTGAGCGTTGAGTTTAATGGAAAGGGCTGTAGTATCGGATGGGTAGTGATGAGAGTGGAGCTGAAGATGATCTGGCAGTGCTTTTTAAATTCGCCTACAATCCGTGAAGGGACAGTTACTTCTGTCCCATCTGGTAACTTGAGGGCGAGAGTGGAGTTCAGTTTGCACATGACGATGTGTCAACCGGGCCAATCTTGCGTCCAGATTGATGTGTTGTTGGCTGTTCTTGTGTCTTCCAACACTGCGAGGCAAAACGTTTTGTCTGAAAGGCAGAATATGAGGTGCAGTATCACTTCCTAGGCAATGGCGCTCAGGATTAATAGGTACTTACCATCAAACTGTTTCAGAGAAGGTAGAACACCAACAGGCATCTAATGCCCTCTTGAAGGCCATGGTGTTCCAGCAACTGACCACATTTTCGGGTAGACCATTCCAGTGAGGTTTTACGCGACTTGTAAAGAACTTGGCTCGAATGTCCAGTCTTACAGGACTACGTTGCCGCTTTAAACTGAACTGAACGATCTTGAGCACTCGGTTCAAATTTTCGACGTGGTAAATTCTAGTCTCGTAGTTACAAACTACTGTGAGTGAAACCGCTGTAAATCGTGTAAAAGTCCGTAAACCTGCTTAGCGAAGATATTCGGTAGGTCCTCGGGTGCTAAATTTTGAAATCACTGATTTCATTGGGTAAGACCTTTTACATAGAGAAAAAAGCTGCACATTGCGAGCTTCCGTAATGGCCAAATCAGGTTGCTGTTGAGCTCTTAAGTGTTAGATAATGGTCTCTAGCGGTATTCAGTGTGATTGCTTCGGTTAATGGTACCGCCCAGGGTGTGCCCGCATAGAACATAACGCCTACGAAGCTTACGTGGGAAACGACGCCCTACAGTGACTCTGCTACATATACTTAGCACTGGCGGCGGGGGCAAGTCAGCAGCTCAATCTAAAGGAAGGCAGCACCGGGGTGAAAATCCAGAACTCACCGGATTCGCAGTTGGATCTGAGAAAAATTGTTAAAGAGCTAGAAGGAAAAGTTACCACGCTAGACAGGGTGCTGTTGCTTCTCAAGAAAGAGAATGACTGCCCAGGGGCAGAAGCAGGAACATCCTCATCCATAACAATGAGGAGCCGGTAGTTCGAAATGCGAAAGCCCGGCAGACATAGAACCTGGGAAGTCCGGGACCTCTTGAGACTCGCTGGGTTGCCTCCACACGCATTTATTAAGAGGATGCAGAGGGTCGGCCGCTGGATCGACTCTGCAGGCAGGCCCTTGCAGCAGAAAAAAGCTAGGCCCATCCTAGTGGAAATCGGAAATCCCACGGTCAGGGACCAATTGCTTAGTAACTGTGAGAAAATTCAGCGAGTCACTGGGTGGAGGTATCAGATCACACCTGGTACCCGAAAGCAGGGTACATGGCAGACCCCAGAGCAGGGCCATGCATCCGCGATAGGGAAGAGCAAGGCGACCGGAAAGGACATCTTCAAATTAGCCACCGTAAAGGCCTCCCCAGAACCGTGTCCTCCTAAGAAATCGGGACACCACATTTCGCATTGCGAAAGGAAAGCCACCTCCAGGTGGGGCCGAAATTTCGGGCAAATGAACTTAGAGGAGTTGAAGCGAAATGCTCAAGCCAGAACATGGTTCCCGCAGGAAACAGAAGCGTCCGTCGATCAGCGATGGGGGATAATCCGCGACCAGCTATTACAGCTGACGGAGAGGCATGCTACCTTGCAGCCTCGTGGGGATACCCACAAACCGCAGTGGTGGATGCCGGCCATCAAACGCGCCATAGGGGAAAGGACTCGTAGATGGAATGCATTTGTTCTCTCAGGAGGACATGAACAATGGCTCCAATATAAGAAGGCGATAAACTATGGAAACAAGCTAGTGAAACAGGCGAAAATGACTTTCGAGGTTAAAATCGCCAAGACAGTGCGCCAGGAACCCAAGAGGTACTATGGCTACTTGCAATCGAAGACTGCACTAGGACAATAGGTAAGCACTCTGGTGAACCCCGGAGATGGGCTGTCTGTCTCAGATTACGAAAAATGTGAGACGCTCAAGAGGTATTTCGTAGCCGTCTATAAAATAGACGGTGGGCGTGCGGTGTACGTCAACCAATTTGCACTTGAGTGACGCGTAGCCGAAACCGATACGAATTCCAAAATAAAACACGATTGATCCGTAATGTTCTACGGCACTGAATTAGCGAAATCATTACAAATGTACAATAAAGCAAACCTCAAATATGTGGCCAAAATCACTCAAGCAAGCAAGCCAAATATGATGTTTAGATAGAGCCAATCAGTCGCTCACGTTCTCTGACGACGTGAAATTCAAATGTGCCGGGCATCAACTTAACAGATAAAGAATAATGTATGATGTTTGTGATTGAGACATATCAATGTAGGAGCAACACACAGATAAGGTTATGTCACCACAAATCATCATGGATTTTCAAAAGTTCAACATGAAATACACCGGCCGCCAAAGTCCTTCCTGCGCTCGGCTGAGTCAAACGGTTGGCGCAGGTCATGGATTCTTGTCTACCTATCTACCTACCTAGTCCCTGCTGTCAGTGCTTCTACCTACGAACTGTTTAACCTTCGCCGCACTCGTTGATCTTGACCTCCGACGACTTGCACGTTTCTTCGTCGAGATCTGCCTTCTTCATCAGCACGCTTGCAGCCGGCCGCACGATAACTTGATGACAGTGGGTCAAACTAATATCATTACAGATAAAGTCTCGATGTGTAAAAAAGGATGGAGGAATGTGGGCGGTGTGCTTACTGTTCAAGTTTTACAAATTAAATCATGTTCAGCATGCAGTTGACTGTGTGTAAGTGAATGGATGGATATTGTGAGGACATGGATCACACTTTCGAGGTTAATGTCATAAAACATGTATCAATCTGATAAAAAAGATACTCAGTCAAAAAATGAAACAGAGAAAACGTATGGTAAGGAAGTGGAAGCACGTGTTCAAACAGGTGGGGTGAATATCACTGGGGCGCAATTGGTACAAGAGGCAGGTAAGTCAATATAATACCCGGCGGGTCTCCGCAACTCCATCAAGTAACGGCATGGTGGTCATCTCCCTCCAAAAAACACACTCGTCGAATGTCGCGCACCTGTTCACCGGCAGATGTTTTCAATTTCACTATTCTTTCTAGTCCATCTGAGTCTGTGTGGCTTTATATGACTACACCCAGCGGCCAGTTGTCGCGTTGTAGCTTTTCGTCGGCCATAAGGACAAAATCTCCCGCCTTCAGCGACCGCTCTCTATGCAACCACTTCTGTCGAGCTTGAAGGGTTGGCAGGTACTCTCTTGTCCAACGCTTCCAAAACACCCGTGCCAGGTAGTTCGCATGCTTCCAACCCGAGGTATAGCAACCACTAATAGGTTTTGGCATATGTAGACCTTCATTGGACCTCAATATCAGAAGGTCACTCGGAGTTGGTGCCGGTCCTTGCAGGTCATCGCTGGTGATGGGTACAAGCGGTCGGTTGTTGAGTTTCCTCTGAACCTCTACCAGAAATGTACTCAAAGGTTCATCATCCGGCGCCTGTTGTTCACATAATTCTGTCAATATTTTCGCACCCACCGTACAAACCGTTCCCGAACTCCCTCGTGGTGACTACTGTAGGTTGGGTTGAAGTGGCATTGGGTTCCAGATAGCGACATTCGGTCTTGCAGGGCACATGTGTCTAACCGCATCAACCAGTCGCTCAACTCCTTTTGTGCACCGACGAAATTGGACCCGTTGTCGGAGAATACATTCGATGGATTACCGTCGTCTACCCACGAATCTCTGCCAGGCCATAAGAAAGTAGTCGGTCGACATGCTGTGCACGGTCTCTATGTCTACCCACGGATCTCTGCCAGGCCATAAGAAAAGAGTCGGTCAACATGCTGTGTACGGTCTCTATTTGCAAAGCTCGTGACTGCAGGCAGGTCATCAGGCATCCGTATCGTTTGTCCATCGACGTCTTTCGTCTCACCCATAGTGACCCGAAGTAGTCCACCCCAGTTTCGACGAAGGGCCAGAAAACCTGGTCGTACTCGGGAACTTGGTAACGAGGCTATCAGTTGTCTGCTGAGTGTAGCATTCTGCTGACGACAAAAGAGACAGTTACCCACGATGCGCTTCACCGTAGATCTCCCCTTCACTATCCAAAACCGAGGGCGAATCGTATTGAGTAGGCGGTTTTCCCCGGCATGACATTCCTACATGTGAATATGTATGATAAGTGTGTGCGTGATATGATGGTTGTTGGGCAAGATGATGGGATGCGTAGCGTTAATGTCCAACTCAAAGTTTGTCAATCTACCGCATACTCTTAGCAAACCATCTACCAATATTGGACAGAGTCTTCGGAGACAACTGCAACGCAATGCACGTCGGTCGGAATCACGATTCCCCTTGCCTAATCTCTGAAGCTCCGATGGGAAGACTTGTGAGTGAACCAGCTATACTAGCTATACTTATCGGATATATTAAAGATGCTTGAAAGAAAAATTGGGATGTCAGGTCGCCCCATCTTGAAGACGGCTGATGGTAAGGAATCGGCACCTGGTCTATAAGACGGTTTGATATTAGAAACAAAAGGGGAAATGTCGGCTGGGTAGAATGTGATATTCGGTACTTGCTTTAATGGAGGGGTTGTAGCATGATGACTGAATGATGCGGTGTCGCTAATCAGTGTTGACGCGAAAGTGCATTTAGCGTCTCAGCTTTATCCTTTAGATCTNTGTATTGGGAGTGTTGTTGTAAAACAGTGCCGTAATCAACGTGAATGATGTTGGGGTCCTCGGTTTCATTGGTCTTGCTAGTAACTGTGATTTCTTTGGATGGCTCGGAGAATTCCGTTCCTGACATTTCATCTGCTGCTCAGACAATGATTTAATTTTTTTGCATCGTGTTATTGAGCTGCAATAACATTGAAAAATCTCTGGGTCTTAGGTAATCACATCGGAGCTTGAAGACTTTATTTTTCAGTTTACTCAGCATTGCACCTTGATTTACATATGAGGTAGTGTGACGGTGTGATAGAATTGATACATAATTCTAAAATAGAGTAGAGCTGATCAACTGCGAGCTGAGCGTTTCCAGCCAGAAAAAGGGGTCCCAGGTTTGGGATCTAATTGTAGAAGGTAGCTCGTTCCAGTTAGCTGGATGAAAGGCCGTTTGGGGGAAGAATGCTAAGGGCTCTCGATGGTACAGAAAAACGAAAGTGGACTCTGGCATGATCACACCCGGGTAGGCCACCAATTTACATGTATACGTTAATCCTAACGAAATAATTAGGTCCAAAGTGTTACCAAGTCTCGTTTGGGTCACAACATGCTGAGTCCAACCTCCAAGTTCAATGCAATTCAAGATGACGTGGGGCCTTAAGTGTAGCCCAGCATATTTCTGGTGCATTGAAATCACCAGCTGTTGGATTAGGGCCAGTAAGGAGGTTGCCCAATAAATTCAGAGCATTGATAACAGGCATGAATCCGTTAGCACTTTGTCTGGGTGGACGATAGACAACCTAAAAGTAGCTCTTGGCCCTCAGCCTCAACGCTTAGCCACAGGGAGTCATCTATACCATCGAGGATGAGATGCTGAAAGCACGATATGGGGATGGTCCCCCGGCATAGATTAAGTTTCCACCGCCGCGTTTATTCGCTCTGCTCTTGACAAAATATTTATAGCCACATAACGCGAAGGCACTCATGGAAGTAGATTCGGGTAACCAAGTTTCCGTCACCAAAATGAAGTTATAGTCTTCTGTTATCGCGCCCATTCGAATATGGTTCATTTTTTTAAGAATTGCTTACGTAAAATCCTTTCTGGGAATTTGCATAGGACCGACGTCAGACTTACTGGTTTGTAGTTTTCGGCCTTTTGCTTTGACCCAGATTTATGCAGAGCAACTACCGTCGCTCTTTTCCAATCTCGGTATGCTGCTATTATCTAGGTATGGTTGAAACGGCTTGGAGTATCTCTGCTAGAATTTTAACAATAACGGAATGGATGCCGCTCCCTTGAACTTATTCACGGTAGCTAACTCGTGAAGGACTTCCTCTGGTGTCATAGTTATTTCGGTCAGCTGTGATGTTACACTGGGTTAATCTGCCATAACCAACGGTGCTGGCTATCTGTACACTCCCTTAAAGAAAGCCAGAAGGATATTTGCTTTATCTACCTGACTTAGGGCAACGCGTCTATCAGTGCTTTCTAACGCTGCAATCCCATCTCTTGATGCCTTTTGAGATTGAACGTAAGCAAAGAACCTCTTTTGGTTCTGTTGTGCTTTTATCGCAATCCCATACTCATAGTCGTACCTGGCCCTTCGCTACATAGCCTGTGCATGGTTTGTTGCTGCCTTGTAGCTACACCATGCCTGGTACGAAGTGAACCGTTTGTAAAGCGCCCACTTTCGACTCCTTGTGCCCATAGCCCTGTCTTAAAATGGGTTCCACCATGGTGGCCTTTGTTTGAGTCGCCTGGACCTCAGGGGTGCAAACTCTTCGGTGAGCCTCAGTAAACTATCTTTAATTACTGTCCATCTCTCTCAGATGGTAGGCTCAGCTGTTGACGGTTTCCAGCTTAGACCCAAAGCTGTCTCTTGAAGATTCTCTTCTTGCACACTCCCGTACAAGCGAACCATTTTGATCCCTGGCATAGTGTACTGCTCCAGTACTTTTAACTTGAGGACCGCGTAGTCGCTTCTATCTAAGGGGACTCTATCCTGGTACTAATGACATCTGACCTTGCTCGAGATATAGCTTAGTCAAGGATTGAGGGCCTCTGTCTGAAATGGAATCGAGTGGGTTCTCTTCCATGCTACACAAGCGCGTGCAAATGGATCCATTCCAGTGGTGTCCACCCCGCAGTTCTTCTAGGAGCTCGTTCTTCCGCCCAAACTATTTAAGGAAGGTTGAGATCCCCAAGATAAGAAATATTTGGGCCCTTTGAAGCATCTCTTGTAGGGTACTATCAGTTCATTATCCTCAGTCACCGTTGAGTTTGGTGCCCTATAAACGCAGACAATGCCTATAGGTCCCGATCCAACCCTTAAGTGACAAGCAGTAACATGAATATTGGAAGTAGCCAACTGCAGTGGCCACTCCCGTTGGTGATAGTTAGTCCACACAGCTAAGGAAACTCCAACCCCTTGCCTCCGATCTGCTCTATCTTGTCTATATTCGGTATGCTCCTGCAAACCCAGGACCCATGTTTTCACTCCTCAGCCACGTCTCATTGACGGCAATGACATCTGCTTCTGCTGTCCTGTTCTTTAGGTCCTCCATTTGCTCCGGAGGCTGCAGGCATTTGTATATCAGACAACCAGATCAGGGGATCTAAGCTTTAATTTGCTCGTGTCGTTCATTGTTGAGGTGCCTTTGGGCGTAAGACCCGAGAGGGTGTCAAGTTTTTTGCTTTAAGGGAAGGTGATTTCGGAGTCACTTTCATATCCCATTTAATGTTACCATTTCTAATTCTGACGTCTTTAACGCTGCAGTCGTACTTCGCTCCATCTTCTGAGGGAGCCGGCGACTGACTTTTTATTAGAACATCTTGCACTGATAGCCTCAGCCTTTTTGTAGGCATATTTGCAACAACAGTTGCCCAACTGTCCGACCTAGGGCTTTCAGTGCTTAGAATGGTTTTCATCACCGAGGAGGTTACGATAAACGGAGCGCTTTTTATCAGAGAATAAATAACTGTAAAAATTGACTTCCATTTTACGCTTATGGATTCAGTTCAGTTCAGTTGAGAGATTTAGAACTTAACGGCGAGATGCCAAATTGTCCAGTTTCTTGCACTGGTGGGCTCTTGGATCCCCCAGTGCTTAAACTTGACGACGTTGAGGTCTTCAGAGGATTGTAGTTTCTCTCCCTATAGAGAAGCTCCGTGTGAGCTTTGTCACAGACCTGCACGGCTAAAAAGCTAAAAATAAATAAGTTATTATTGCAGAATGAAAAGAAACACCCCTAATTCATTCACAGTGATACAACTTCTCTGTTATAATAATAATAATAATGGTATATTTTGCGAAGCCCGCGACGCATGCTAGTGCGCATCATCAAAACGTACAACAATTTGAAAAATGAACGGTGGAGACAAAAGTAATAGTACAAAGAGTGTAGGAACGTAATTTTCAAACAGGTACGT
>UZAN01058352.1:0-12129 GCA_900618425.1 Echinostoma caproni
CGAGTTTGCACCATATTTTGCCAATTCAAAGGTGATTTGATGGCCTCCTTTTTGTTCGTGGAATGAAAACCAGTGGCAGTGGGTCATACCTCCTGACTGCCGACTGGTGTTCACGGATCCATAGTGATAGGCTCACCCTAATTTTTCAATATAGTGTTTTGGGGTAGTTCTTGCTGTTTATTCTATAGATAACATTGCTCTTGACCGTCTCTATTTTACTGTCCTTTGTTTTTGTAAGAATTCGCTGTAGACAGGCGGTTGGTTTGTGGGCGAATTTTGGAAACGATGTCTAGTTAGGTCATGGACATAGACTCCGTTACACTTGTAGTCAAACACTGGATGTCATACGAAAGATTGGCCCGGATTATGTAGTGTATCATGGTCGACCATGTTTAGTCAACTCACGGCTGGACATTGGCTGATGCTATGATTGCAGTTCACTTTCTCGGTCCGGAATTCTGTCTGAATCGGTAGGTTCCGGTGTTTCTGTAACGCGTCGATCCTCACCAATGTGATGCCAATTCACATGAAATGGTAAACCGTTAATCCTCACTCTCGCTCACCAGAATCTACCGTTTGCTCTTTCTACACAGCTACAGACCAAAAATCAAAACTCAACTGATGACTGACAGTAATTTCTGGGTAGAACTGTCCTGAATGATTTCTGAGAGTATCACGGAAAAATAATTTTTGGCTCTACTTGACAGGCTGGATGAAACAAGATGTAAATATGCCCTGATCTTAGAGTATCAAGCTTGGATTAGCCCATTCAATTGTTCAGAGAGGCACCAGGCACTGTTGTTGGTCTTGGGTGTGGGTTTCGCCCCAGGGGAGGCTATTCCAAACATGATACTCTAAAATTGATTGAGTCATTCGCACAAGCTGATGCACGTCGACCGTGTAGCTTAGGAGTAAGAGTTTGGAGTCCAGACCCGAATGTTCGCGATTCGAATCCTGACCCGGGGACACAAAAGGTAAGCAATGCTGACGAGTCCCAAACATGTGAAACTGCTGTCCAGTGGTCTTTTTCGGTTGTCACAAAATAATTTTCATCGCGTTTGGACCCCAAATATATATTATATCGTTTTTCAGATCAATTTCAATCAAATATGTGCATATAAATGCTCATTCTCCGTGGAACTGTGCATGCGTCATTCGCGCCGCTGACCACCCAAGTTTGGAAACCGCAAGATCCTCAAAGTGAACTCAAATCAATTCCATTCGAAAATCAGCGATGTGTGGTGTTCCGTGCCTTTGAATAAAACTGGTCTTTGTGTTGCTGTGATTTGTGCATAACAGTGATATCCAAAGAGTGTGAATGATGCGAGTTTTTTGGTCATTTGGTACTGTAGATTTTGCAGGCGGTTTCCTCGAACTGATCGATATGTATGTGAATCGCCTACGAGGTTTAGTTGTACTTGCTATTTTCTGTTATCCTCCTCTCCGGAGGTCACATGATGACATGCTGGTTTCTGCGTAGTGATCAAAGTTTTTTTCACTGATGGATTGACGCTTCGAATTCCGGTTAGAAGGTCAGAGGAAACGTTTCCATGCTTGGATTAGCCCATTCGATTGTTCATANTTCGATTGTTCATAGGCACAGGCCCTGTTGATGGCCTTGGGTGGATGGGTTTCACTCCTTGGGAGATCGTTAATTCCCCATCAGTTGAATGCGTTCAATTGCGACGGGAAATGTGTGTGATAACCGACAAACAGCACAAAGAGCACGGTACACTTCGTCGGTTACCACAAACACTCATATCGGATCTGAATGCCTTGATCTGTTTTCGTTCTTCATTACATCATCGGTATGTGAAGTAAAATCACGGTTTCTGATTTTCCGAATCATTGAAGATTCTCATCCGGACATAAATTGACAGAACAAACCCTGGGGGCCAACAGGTTGGTTTCTCACAATTTCTTCCGATGGTTAGTACAGTTCTATGAATACAGTAAACAACGGAATAGGAACAACATAATTTCATGTTTATTGTTGGACGACATGGATGTGGTGAGAAGTAATTGATTGAGAAGCTATTTAGAGTAGAGTGAACAGAGTGAAGAAGAAAGGTTAGGGAAGCAAGGGGGATGATGAATGAATTGTTGTTTCGTGACCATGGTATTTGTAATCGGGGGTGCGGTGAGGTGGGGCCTTAACTGAACCGTATTTTGAGAAGCAACTGATAATACACACCTTTTTGTTTTACATACTGTCCGAACCACTCGTCAACACATCCATATCGTCCAATCAGCGAGCATGACATTTTTTTCAATAATAACTATAATGATAATTAGGAATAAATCTGGATTTAGTATAGAGAGCCGGCTAGAACGAACTTTCTCAGAGACAGATTTACATCAACCTAGAGCTTCACTAGAACACTTTCCCTGGTGCCTTCCCGTGCATCTTTAGCAGGTATCGTACACTAGTTCTGAAACTAGTTCAAATCTATCACGATATATCCCATTTGATGGTGACGAAAACGTTTTTAGATGAGTTACCCTGAAGAATGATTTTGATGTTTCCATGCAAGGATTTTCCTAATTATCTGGTTGAATAATGGTCAAATTCAATGAGATAGTAGTATAAGAAGTGTAAGCAATTGACAAGTGACCGAGTATAAATTTTCTGGAAATCGGAAATCACTCTTTAGCCCTTTCCGGCAGTTATCTGTCAATTATTGTCTGTCCATTGACCGTACAAGCTGGATGATGAGTCGACGCAAAGGTACCAGTTGCGCTTATCACACAGGTTGTAAATCCTTCGGTGATCCCTCATTCAAGTGTATTTCTTATTCCATGCTAATACTGATCACTTTCTTGACTGGCATTCGTAACTTGTCAGAATCTCTCTTGGTATCCACTCGAAATCCCGGGACTTCAAATCAAGGCCATTTTTTATTTATCGTACCTCAGAAATGTTTTTCGCCGAAAATAATCAATGCAAATAACAGTGCCGGAGTTGCGTTGTGACGGTTCGACTGTATTCAGTAGTTATTTAAATCCAGTGTGTTCTACCGAACAAAGAAGGAATTCATATTGATAATTTCAGTTTCCAATTCATGGTTTTAGTTCAAGGATTGAAAATATATTACGGGATTAACTTACAGGTCTAATCGAAACTGAAGCAACGCCTCCTGTGAAACAACTGTCAGTTCGGAAAGGGAACAGCATAGATACTGAAGTAATTTGTCTACCACATAACAATAAATAAGCGTTGACGAGTCTTTAAAGACGTGATTTTTCTGATTCGTTTATAA
Source organism: Echinostoma caproni (assembly GCA_900618425.1). Lineage (NCBI taxonomy): Eukaryota > Metazoa > Platyhelminthes > Trematoda > Plagiorchiida > Echinostomatidae > Echinostoma > Echinostoma caproni. Next base: position 3,261 of record UZAN01058352.1, read on the forward strand.
TCAGCAGATGGGATGATTCAAAATGTAGCGGATACCCCAATTTCGTCAGTAGTGGTTGACCTAGGCCGTGATGAGTGATGAGCTAACTAAAGAGAATAAATTTTTTTTAATTTACAACAAATTAATCATTTATCAGTGTACACAAAGTTTACATTTTACTTATTATCAATGTTAATTTGTTGTAAATAAAAACATTTTTATTCTCTTTAGTTAGCTCATCACTCATCACAGCCTAGGTCAACCACTACTGACGAAATTTGAGGTATCCGCTACATTTTGAATCATCCCATCTGCTGAGTATAAACGAATCAGAAAAATCACGTCTTTAAAGACTCGTCAACGCTTATTTATTGTTAAGGTAATCTTTGTGCCCAGCTTTGAATGTTCCTACTTTTGTCACTATAATGAAGCACGTACCGCTGAAAAATGTTCTCGCTATCTCAGTGAAGAGGACAGCTTGTGGAGGCAGCAAACCAAGTATCTGTGTTCTGTTTGAAGATAGTGGTCAATGTGGTACCTGTATATTGGACATTGGAAGCAAAAGTGCGCTATGTATTGGAGCACAAAATATTAAATGATTTCATAACAAAGTTGGTGGGTTCTATGCAGAGGGGACTTGAAAAGGTTCTAAAGAACAAAGACAGATTAATCAATTATCATTGTACACAAAGTTTACATTTTACTTATTATCAACGTTAATCTGTCTTTGTTCTTTAGAACCTTTTCAAGTCTCCTCTGCATAGAACCCACCAACTTTGTTATGAAATCATTTAATATTTTGTGCTCCAATACATAGCGCACTTTTGCTTCCAATGTCCAATATACAGGTACCACATTGACCACTATCTTCAAACAGAACACAGATACTTGGTTTGCTGCCTCCACAAGCTGTTCTGTTTCTTTTTTCATGGATTATCCTGTGCATTGTGCTTTTGATAACAATAAAGCATTGGGTAAGAGGTGATGTGGAAAATCGCAGTTTGTATGCTCGCACAAATCTATTTCTGTCCGCTTCACTGAGATAGCGAGAACATTTTTCAGCGGTACTTGCTTCATTGTAGTGACAAAAGTAGGAACATTCAAAGCTGGGCACAAAGATTACCTTGATTTCAAGGTCGACTTTGATTAAAGTGTGATTTCTCGAATTGAGTGAGTCAGACATCAAACAGATTATTATTATGAAACCCTATTCAATGCAATTTATCTGATTGTGAAAGAACTTCATTAGGTTATTCAATAGACTTGCTATCATGGATTATATTTCAGATAAAAAATGCCCCATAACAAATAACCGAGATGGCAAGGGTTTATGGAACTAAATTGGGATAATTCATAAATCATTCATTCCTATTAGAAAATGTTGCCCTTTCACACTTGATATCGTTCGCCATCTTCATGTTGAGATTAGTTAATCTTGGGAGCCAAGATTAAGCACGTATAATTGACACTCAAGCAGAGTAGAAAATATGTAGATCAAAGTAGAAAAGAAATAAATTATTTTCAAAGACTAACTTATTAATAAAGTTGATAAATATAATGAAACTGAATGTTATCCTAAGAAAAATATTTGAGTACATCACAATCGGCCAGTACTGTACAAGCTCATGTTTTTCTCGTCCCATAGATTCATGCTGTGGATAAAAGACAGTGATACTTACAATTCCTTGTATAAAATGTCACACGATACGGGAGAGATTTCCAAATGAAATACACTCTGTTTGCGAATAACTGGCACAGGAATTTCAATCGGCATTTTGAGACCACTAGTTTGAACGGATATTCTCGAACTTGAAAGCTGGGTGCTAATCTTAGCAGCAGGTGACACGGATTGCTTGCGTTTTGCATCACTTGATATATCATATTCATGTCTCTGTGAGAGGGTGAATGTATGCTGATAGCAGACGGAGGTAAAGCGATGACTCAAACTGGTCAAATACCCATCTAAGCAAACCGAAGTTCTTTACAGCTACGTTTGACACCTTGGCACAGTTGAGTGAACAGCTGAAGTTTTCTTGAACGCTGATGCTCAGGTCTTCCCAGTTTGGCACACTGAAGTCAATATCATTCAAAAGAGACCGGAGATCACCTGCTTTCCACGTTTCGTGGAGTGCCAGCGAGCCCGCTGTTTGCGTTGCTGTCTTCCAGATTTTGAAGCAATCTGCTAACAATAATCATCTTAGCCCCAGAGCCTTCGGCAGGTCGTTTATATAAACGCTAGGAAAAGTCACGGGTCAAACACATATCCCTGAGGGAAACCGGTGGTTATGTCCATAGGACTGGAAAGTGAACCATAAACAAGAACCAATACCGTCAGATGTCGGAGAAATGCGTCGATCCAATCAAGTATGAGTCCCCGAATACCGCAATCATGAAGCTTCCGTAGTAAGAGGTCGTGGTTTATCCGATCGAACGCTTTTGAGAAGTCCAGATAAACAACACCTACCTCGTTGCCATCACCAACTGTTTTGGAGGCTGACCACGTTTCAGGTTGCTAATTTCCTCTGCATTGATCAGGTCCGGCAATTAAACGATCATTCGGAAAGCCTTAGGACCATCTTCCGCGACTGTCGAAAGTCATCATTGGGAAAGTTTAGCAGTTCCGCCCACGCTTTAAATTGTCGAAGGTGTAAAGTTGATTAAATGAACTGAAGGTTTGCTTGAAATCAAGTCTTCGAAGAGTTAAAGCTTACCACGGTAACATTTGAGAACAAAACACGAAATAGCGAACAAGCTCGTTTTCGATAACTTCCTCATCTGGCCAGTACAGTTATATGAATAGGTACAACGCATATCACATTTGCATGACGTTTGACCTGTGTGCGTGCGTGTGGATCGGATTGGTAGATATAATTTGTTGTTTATGTGTGGTTTACAGAGAAAAATGGAGTGCTGGGTGGATGGGAAAGGGACGTGTCACAAGAGGGATTACGACCTAGTCAGGGTTATCCATCACCGGTTTCTGATACGGAGTCAATCGCAATGGTTACCAACGGTTACCCGGAACGGTTCATTCAGAAAAATCTATCTGAGACAACCAAAGGACCTCCTATAACAACAGTGAATAAGCAAGACTTATATATGCGACTCCCTTACAAAAGGGGAGCACAAAAGTGAGCTAATCATTCGACGCTTGGAAAGAGCATTTGCACGCACATTACTCTTCAGCACGTTTACGCCTTCAGTTCACTAATCGACGAATTATTTCCATGAATCTCAAAATAAACTGCCTATTTCTACCTTTTCTATGATGACCTACTCGTTTGTTTGCTCATGTTCGGCAAGCTCCATAGGTAGAACCATCAGGCAGTTCTCTCAGAGAATCAAAGAACATAAACCAGCCTGGTTGTCTACTGGAGAAAGAAAAACCATGAATAGTGCTATTGTCGATCACCTCGCCAATACGGGACATACTGTGAATGAAGACGCTTTCAAGGTGATCTACCGAGTTCCTCCTTATCCATCTAAGGCTGTTCGCCAACAACATCTAGCAACAGCCGAGGCCGTAGCCATCCGCCTGTTTAACCCATCACTTTGTTCCCAAAAGCGATTCGTCAAAGCACTTCAACTGCCGTGGCCACTGAGTGAATTCAGTTGCATGGCTGGAGTTTACTCTTTTCATGACCCGTTCACTCTTCGAAGAGTCTCATCAAAAGGGGGAGCAAACAGAGGACTGTAAACATCGAGGTTATGTGGAATTATTGATCTGATTCGACTGCATTAAATTCACTCACGTTGTTGCACGACGTACAAACCGTGCTTCAAGTTGCTGCGGTGTCCAGACTGGATTGTGGGCGTCAACCGTTTGCAGTCAGTGCAAATCACTAAGAAACACCATATCATGTAACCTAGCTTGTGCTCCAACTGTTGAATCTTGATAAACTCCCGGGAAACCTCACACTCATACACAACTAAAAACAGATCCCATGAAGACATGAAGGAATCCAATAAAACAAGTAACACAACGTGAGCAGAATTGATATTAGTCATCAATTTCGCGCGCTCTCAACCAGTCAGCTGTCGACGAACATTAAATAAGTCGAATGTTTTGAAAAGAATACCACAAGAGGGACATTTACATAATTCCATGGGTTCAGGCAGAAATTACTGGATGGTTGAGTCATTACCGAAGTCATTTGAGTACGGGTGAACGAGGGGAATGTGGGTATAGAAACAGTTACGTAATGGAAAACGATTGTCCGTGGAGGAAAGAGAGTTGAGCACGGTTACATGATTCGAAAAGGACACAACCAGCATTGAATTTGAACAGACGTAGAAAGTTACCAGAGTGAAACATTGGTCGGTTAAGTAAGTCAAATAGATCTGCATAATAAGCGAATGAGAAGGGTGAAATTATCAACTATGATGTAAGAGGACGGTTGAGATGATGGGAAGGAAAGGGGAGAGAAATTACCGTGGCAACAACAACTGCATCACAAAGGCCTATTGCACGCATAGGTCAGGCTTTAAACGGCCAACGGAAACCGCTTCAGCAAACCTGAGCATCCTGGGACTTCGCATTTTTAAGCACAACGCGGAAAGCTTTGCGTTTGTCAATGCAATGTCCGGTATCCAGAAAACGTCGTGCCACTGCGCTTGCTGGAAGCTTTCCTCCTCGAAGTGATAAGTTATTCGGAACATGCACACTCACTCTGGTCGACAGCCCTTCGGACGTGCCGCGAACCGCAAGTACACTGAAAACGATAAGAACCATTGGATGTGACCGAATCACTGGATCTGTCTATGCTTGACTGAATTAATGAGTTCATTGTTCTGTGAATCATGATCAGCCTTTCGGCAGGATCAACAGGCTCCTTTTAATGTTACACCAATGAAAAACTGGTTTCTTCCCGATCGCGGTGTACGTTAGCCTGGGAAGTGTAGGTGTGCAATATTTCTCTATAAAAGGTAGGAGATAACCGTTAGATGACAAGGCAATCGTCAAATCTTTCAATTCTTTTCCTGTCACTGTCGGACTACACAGGCGACGAGCTATGTGGAACAGGGTTCTTACCAATTCAATCTTGTACCCTAGAGGGCAAAAACTGTGGAAATGTAAATACTGGTCCGTGCATGTACACTTGTGATGAATTCACGTCAGGAGCGTACCGTTCTTCAATCTTGTCAGTTGAAAGTCTAGGAATGGTAACGAGCCATCATCCTTACGTTCCAAAGTGAACTTGATATTGTTGTGCATCCCGCTCAATTTGTTAAACAAAACTATGGCATCTGTTTTCTCTGAGGTTGTTACCAGTTTGTTATCGATATAAGGACTATAAAACACTGAGAATTTGAGATCATATTCAATGTTTTTCTCACGTTTCGACATGAATATATCAACCAAGTTTGGTGCAAGTGGGCTTCCCATTACCAATTCATCTATCAGAAGGAGGCTAGCTGGACATCACAAACAAACAATTTCAATAAGCCTCTCAATTAACGATGCTCAACTCTCTTTCCTCCACGGACAATCGTTTTCCATTACGTAACTGTTTCTATACCCACATTCCCCTCGTTCACCCGTACTCAAATGACTTCGGTAATGACTCAACCATCCAGTAATTTCTGCCTGAACCCATGGAATTATGTAAATGTCCCTCTTGTGGTATTCTTTTCAAAACATTCGACTTATTTAATGTTCGTCGACAGCTGACTGGTTGAGAGCGCGCGAAATTGATGACTAATATCAATTCTGCTCACATTGTGTTACCTTTCCGTTTTACAAATGAAGCCAAAAAGCTACCTGGAACACGGAACCCACATGGGATGTATTCCGCTTTGTTTATCGAGAAACGGTTCAATTGCGAAAATATCCTATGGGAACAGGAGAAGGCGTAATTCCCATAAAGAAACTTTACTGCTGAATAAACAAAATGCCTGTTTGTGGCTTTTCATCTTTTTGGCTGCACACAATAATAGCCATTGCAATGTTTTCTGGGTGTTTTTCCTGCCTGAATCGATTGGAAAATGTTCAACTAATTTCCAGTTTGATCATGGGTTATCTCGAGGTCTAGTATAAACCTCATAGGATCATTAAACAATGTCCCGGTTTTCACCGAAACTTGAGACATTTTTTGTAGAGAAAAAGAGCAATTCTACCTAATCTCCTGCTGTGTTTTTTGCCTAATTTCTTGAATATTTTTGCCAAGAACTCTTTGAGCTTTTGTGCAGTTTCTTTCCCAATTGGCGGCTTTCACATTATACTATTTGTTTTGCTCTCAACCGAGCTCGCCCAATAAAGTTATCGTTGGAGATTTTGGGGTAGATAGCAGCATAAATGTACGTTTCCACCTGTTTTTGGTCCGGTTTTGTCTGAATAGATTAAACTTACTATTATTGAGAAAAGTTCTCAAATAAAATTCCACCAACTCATTGTCCAGATGGATATTTTGTCCAAAACAAACATTTCTTCTCTCGAGGTATCTTAGCTAAGCGATAACTGTAGCTGCGCTCGAATTTAAAGCAACATGTTTACTTACAGATTTTATCAGTGGCTTATGGCAGTTCATTTTATTCGTTCCCACACACACCTCCAACTCCTCCTCATCCGATATGGCCTAACAGTTGTCACGGGTATCGTCTCCATCTGGTAAGCAATTAAAAGACAAAATATATATTTCCGAACTCGAATCAAACGAGACTGCCAGACATAACAGTGAATGAACTGTGCGGAACTACTTGCAAGCCAAATGCGTAACTATTTGCGTTTTCTCATAATTGTGAGTCACGTGCCACCGTTTCGTTGCACAGCAGCATTCATGAGCATCCAACTTGAATCCATTCATCTCCTAACCGATTGTTAACACCGGTTTATCTCATTGTTGTGTTTCTCTAACAGTTTCACAGTTGACTGATATCAGACGTTCCTTCACATCACGATGATTGTGACTATTCTTCATCTATTGTTTCGTCTCTGTTCGATACTACTGGAAGTGCTACAGTTTTGGGCAGTGCTTGAGTTAAGCCATTTCCCGCCAACAGCCATCGGTAGAAAAACGCTGTTGATAAATTTCTCCTTCAGAACGCATAATCATCGAGGGACCAAACGTGAAAATGTTGAAATGCTCCCATGAGAAACCGCTTAACAATAACAACCCACATAGGAGACAGTCTGGATGCAGGAGAAAAAAAACGAGTTATCGATTTTTGGAATAAAACAATTATTTCTCTGGTGTTTACGGAAAGTGTCCGTTGTATAACGGGAGTTCCACGAATGATATCTTTATTAAATAACGTCCAATAAATTATCTGAAGGTAGATTCTCACCTCTTGAGGGTTTAGTGGACACAATTTTGTTAGTTCTCTGTGATACATTATCATACCAACTTTATATTTATAAACCTAATGTGATTTTCATCACCTAAAACTTATGGGTACGTAACTCACGAATAGCTGATAAATCAAAGTTTTCTCTCATGCTGTGCACCATAAATGTATATTCATCTGTTAGGCACATTCTGAAGGAACTTGAAATTCAGAAACTCAGGTATTCATTGAAACCCACATTCTACTTGGTATTACGAAACGGAAACTGCCAGTACTGGACGACAGTTTGAACCCCTAATCCTGTCATACTGTTTGGAGTAGGTTGAAATGGTGATCAGTACACCCTATCATAAATGCACTTATTCATCCGAATTAGTTCACGTGATCAGTGAAAATGCCTAACTAGAAATGGCCTAACTAGATTCTAGCTGTCAAATTATGAATTCCTATTCTACACCCGTTAATCATCAGCTTGTGCAGAACCACTTAGGCACGTTTGTTTTAAATTTGAACGATACTGTTTATCGCTTTTCCTCGGTGCATTATGTATTTATTTCGAAAGTTGCTTTCGTATAAGTGAGTGATTGCTGTTGGCAGCCAGATGACAGCTCGAAAATCCGGCACACATAAACACCTTCACTGATATGGCGTCAAAAGTCATCATATATATTTACGTATGTGGCCGATTATATTGCACTAAATATTTTATTTCTGATCAAATTTTAGATTTATTTATAAATTTATATTTATCACCTATATTTGTGATGAGAATTTCTTAAAAGGACTTATTCCAACAAGTGAGAGAAATAGAATTGCACGAGCATACAAGCTGGCATTTTCCATATCACAGATTTCCAATGGTTTATCGTTATCAAAAGCACAATTCCCAGGATAATCCATGAAGATACAGCAACCAGAACAGTTTGTGGGGGCCGTAGGCCAAGTATATCCAAACAGGATGACGACCTAATTCGTATCAGTAATGACGAAAATGTTTCCAGAATTTCATGAAAAACAGTAGTCTGGAAAGGTTATCGTTTTTCAACATATCGCTCCCTGGCATAGTTCACGAGAGAGTTGTAAATTTATTTAGTCAAGAAGTCTGGTTCACATGTGATTTGCTTTTAGACTTCAGAAAAGATTCGTGCCTTTGGTGCCTAGTTCATGCAACTCCCCCCTAATAGCCCGGATGTCAAAGGGATTGGAATTTGTTTCCTGTTTTGAAGAAAGAGTTCAATGTGCTACCTGTACATTGGACATTGGAGGCAAAAGTGCGATACGTAATGGAGCATGGAATAGAAAATGACTTCATAACAAACTTGGAGGGGTTCGATATCGAAGAGACTCGAAAAAGTCCTAAAGAACAAAGGCAGACCAATCAACTACTGGTGTACACAAACTATACATCTTAGTTATTATCAGTGTTAATTGTTTTTGTAACTAAAAATTGTTTCATTCTCTTTAGTTACCTCTAAACTCATCATAGTCTAGGTCAACCACCACTGACGAAATAAGTGTATCCTCTGCATTCTGAATCATTCCATCTACTGAGTATAAACGAATCAGGATAATGGTTACTATAAAGACCCACCAACGCTTATTTATT
>UZAN01058353.1:0-12129 GCA_900618425.1 Echinostoma caproni
CAAGACGACGTTCCTGAATTTGAATCAGTGTTTCGTCAGACTCCTTAATTACCTCACTTATGCCTGCTCTTCTTGGTCCTGTACTCCTAGTTAAACGAAAAAGATTACGATTATTACCGATAAATGCAGCCTTCTGCGTCTCTCTACACTTTCCTACCCACTACTTCTCGCGGGCATTCCTCACTCTTTATGAGCTGGCTTTTACAGGATTTGAGCTCCTTGTCGTATTTTGAATCCGAAGGAATGGCTCTGCGAGCGTCTAGCACGGCAACCGAGGTCGGGGAGATTCATCGTTTTTTATCTGATCGTGTGCCAGAATCTGCCGTCGTTTTGTTTGACATTTGGATCGCTTCCTTGATTGTCGTAAAGTGTTCACTGAGTCTTCCGGCTGATGGTTGAGCTGAGAGGCGATCTGATGGTTCCGCTTCGAAGGCCGATTTGCAACCGTCGCTGATACTGTACTGTGGGCATCCGTTTTCAGTGGCTTTTCTGCGGTTGTGTACTAGGCTTAGGGAGAATCTCGCTTGTAGCAGAGCATGGTCCATGCCCACGGATGTTGACCAGTAGGAACGACAGTCTTCAATGGATCCTCTCCAGCGATGGCTAATGGATATGTGGTCGATTTGAGTCCAGCGCTGTAAAGAATTTGGCCGTCTCCATGTAAGGCAGGGTCGTTTCTTGTGCGATAAGTTGGTGCTTGACAGAAACAGTCCGTGTTCAGAGCAAAGTCGGAGTAGGCATTCTCCGTTGTCAGTCCTGTTGGCTGGGATTGCATGCAAACCGCCAAGTAACTTCTCTGATTCGTCCAGGGATCTCACTTGAGCATTGAAGTCTCCAGCGACTACCACGATGTCCGTTGATCGAGCACTTTTGAATAGTTGAGAGAGGTTCTTGTAGAATTCATCCTTCATTTCTGGTGAACTGCAATCTGTGGGCGCATGCACGGATACAGCGAATAAGCCTCGACGCTTCGTTCTGTAGCTGTTGATCCGCACTTAACCATTCAGACGTACGGCGCAAAGTCGGCTGTTAACCAGGATCTAGTGGAGAAGTGAACGATCGGTCTTAGCGCAATCCCAACACCAACAACACCGCGAACTTCAGATGCCGAATCGCCTGACATGGAGAGTGAAGCGTGAGGATGAGGCTGGATCTGGAGAACGGGGGGAGAGGACTGAATTAGGGTCTTGTGTGTGAGACAGCATACGTCTAAATGGAAGGTTTCAAGGATTCTAGCTAAGGCGGCTTGTTGACCGACCTGGTAGAGGGTACGGATTTTGAGTGGGGCTGAATGAAAAGGGGATTTTGGTTTCAAAAATCTGGTAGCCCCTGAGTGGTTAACCTTATTAGTTGAACACTGAGTGATATGCGATGGGCATCGCAAACAGGAGGCACCTGGGAATATTGGGGATTGAGAAGGACTAGACAGATGGGAAAGATGGTCTTCCAAATGGGTACTTAAGACTTTTGGGTACCGCATACTTCGCGGCAGCCCACATCGACGAAGGGATTTTTCTTTGGGAACCCTAACCGAAACCTTCGACTTAGAAGTTTGACCCACAAGGCAGTGGGGTGTAAATCCAACGCGGGAGCGTGAACGAAGCACCCGTATGAGAGCTTCTGGAGACCTGTCACGCAAAGCCTACGAATTTCGATTGTGTTGTTCGCTGATGCACTGAAAGTCGGTCCGCTTTTCGGGATCGGCCTTCAGCCTCATGCACCCAATGAGACAAGCGGAACGTGGACGGGACAGCACCTTATTGGCTGGGGGCTGCCCAGCTTGGGCAGGCGGTAGCTGTCCAATGAAGTGCGAACACTTCTCCACCGTCAGGAGGAAGACCCAGGTACTCCGCTCCTGCAACCATCTAGCGGGTTTTTTTTACCGGTAAACTGCCCCTTACCGTGTTTATTTGCTGGAGTGGCCTCTCCAGGGGCGGGTGTGGATAGAGGAAGGAAGCCAGGGGGTGCCCAAGCAGCTGGCCTTGTGAGACTGGTCTTTGTCTGACCTCTACCCATTGATCTTTCAGGCACGATTGGATCAACGGCTGTGAAAAGCCATTCTGTGTAGCTTACAGGGTCATGGAGGCACGCAGGCCACCACACCACGTCAAAGTGCAGTCTCGTTGTGATGGTAATTTTTTCCACAGGTATGGCCCCATGTGAAAATAAGTTAGCCCGAATATCCAGTCGAGCTTGGTTCCTTTGCAATCTGAGGCTGTGGCTTCTCTTGGAGAGGTTAGGGGCTATGGTAAGCAGATCACTTAGGTTGAGCCCTGACAGACCTTTCACCATTTTGAACTTCTCTATAAGGTCACCCTGCACTCTTCTGCGTTCAACTGAGAAGAGGTTGAGATCCCTAAGTCTCTGTTTGTAGCTTTTACCCCTCTATCCAGCTACCATTCGGGTGATCAGATGCTGCACCTTCTCTAAACATATTATGTCCTTTATGTTAAACGGTATGTAATACGTCAACGGTAAAAATGAAGCAGTGAATTTGGAAATCTTGTGCCAGTTATTTTATGGACATTAAGTTCATTAGGGTTCTAACACAGAGCCTTTTGGGACTCCGCTCGAAACCTCTCAGTTTCCGACTCATGGTCTGCCACGCTCACCCTAAAAGCGCGATTGCTGAAAAATGACATGAGACAATTTCTTGTGTTGCCCTCAGCCCAAAAGCCGATGACTGATGTGGTCAAAGGCCTTTGAGAATTCTAGGTAGCATTCTTCCACGTTCTTGCCGTCGTCCAATCGCAGCGTAAACTCATCCAGAAATATCAACAGATTGGTGAGGCATGACCTACGCTCAACGATACCATACTGCGTTGGTGTCAGAAGTTGTTTATGTACTAGTTGCAGGCATATCTACTTCCTAACCAATCGTTCGAAGCATTTACACAGCACCGACGTTAGGCTGACGGGTCTGTAGTTTTAGGCTTTCTACCTGGATCCAGATTTGTGCAGAGCCACTATTATCGCCGTGCGCTAATTATCTGGTAAGGTAGCGTTTTGGAGCGATTCCCTAAAGAGCCTAGTGATTAGTCACGTTGACTGAACTATAGCTGGATGGATTCCATCCGTACCTGCCGACTTATACTTATTAAGCGCCTTGAGTTCTCGAGTTATACAGGTTTCCACTAGAATCAGGCCTGTCTCCTAGCGGTTTCGGTTTCGGATTAGCTGTGTTGGACGTCGCCCTATAGACACTTAAAAAAAGCCCAGCAGCGTTTTCGTTCTGTCATCATTACTCGTGGCTTTACTTCCACCGGATACGTCCAAAGCGTCCATTTTTTTTTGCGTGTATAGAATTAGCCTGTACATACGCGTAAAACCTTTTCGGGTTCGTTCTCGCTGCTTCTGACAGTCTAAGCAAGAAATCATATTTGTTTGTTCTTTGGATCCTCTGTTCCTTGTTCCGTTCCCGCCTCTATTCGTACCAAGTGTGCCGCGTTCTGTATAGCCTAAAGCGGGTCCAGCATATCCTTCGGCTTACCACCGCCCGGTCTATCCGCAGACTCCACCACAAGGGCCTGTGGGGGCGAACTTATTCGTTAGTCTTAGCATTCCCGTTTNACAGTGTACAGAAGACTCCGGGTACCAGGCAATGGTTGTTGGGTAGTGGAGTGGCATCCCAACTAATAGGTTTTCTAAAAACGACCGATCTTTAAATTTATTTTAGAAAAATTGTTGTTGAATTTAGCCAAAATTGAACAAATTTTGCTTTTGGCTGAAGTTGAGTCATTTGATAAAATTAAATTTGTTGTAATTAACCTAAATTGACTTTGTCCGGAAAATGAAAATACCGGAATATAATTCCGATGATCTCTCCNGCTCATACCAACTAGGGCTCACGTTGACGACACGGTAGTTTTTGAACGAATAGTAAAAAATTGTTATGGATCACTGGACGGCTTTTTGGAGGACTTCCATGAATTTCAAAGGGTTACCTGCACATCCTTCTACGTTTATGCATCAATGATAGCCGAACCACTGATACGAGGGAAAGTTTGGTCGGAAACTGACCCTACTTGAGGGTTGTTCGTAGTATTTCATCAAATATTACCCTGTACATTGTCGAATGGAAGTCGCGTGGTAGGGAGGGAGTACCGAGTGACTAAACGTTGTCTGATGCACCAGCATAACTTCCATGTGGGTCAGCGGGGTTTATATATGAACAATCGTCGTCTATCTAGAGAACAAGAAGAGGAAGGTTGTAATCTGATGAACACTTTTAGAAGTACTTGCGATCTGAGGGATTTTGCCACACAAAGGTTCAAGAGACCGATAACTACGGCGGATATTAGATCCATACGTCGGAGGAGATCTCAATTGGATTCACGTGACGATGCGGTGAAATTTCAGGATATTGTGGGGAATCAGGGAGAGGTTGGAATAGGGCTGAACGAAAGCGTCGTTCGTCCTAAGTTTATGCTGTACTGCGTCAACAGGTTTAATGATGTTTTGTTAGCGGACGCCACGCACCAGCTAAACTGCTGCGGGTACGTGCTTTGGCATGCTATGCTTGTAGACGACACCGGTTTAGGTATAAGTTTCTTCTACTCTATCTTGACGAATGAAAGCAGTAAGAGCTATAGATCTGCCGTAGGAGCAATGGGAGCGATGTACTAAGCCTTTGCACAATGCAAGACTGTAGTAGTTGAGTGTAGCGTTTTCAGAATATTCCCCTTCCTTTAATGTGGTATTTTGTTGCTTCCATCTGGTCAAGGATATAGAGAAAACAATGTGACCAGCTATCTGGTATGCCAACGTTCCAGAAGAGACGAATCTTTCAATGGATACGGAACATGGTGTACTGTGATAGCGAGGTATCGTTTCGTAGATTCCTAGCCGCCTTAGAAAGTCGTAGAACAGAAGCAGGTGTTTACATACGCTGAACTTGGTTACCATACTGAGAGCAGTGGGCAGGGTATGCCGTGAGGACTAGGTTCAATTTAGGAAACCTAACTACCAACTGAGTGCAGACGCAAAATCGGCACATCAAGACAGGCTTGTCTCTACGATCTTCATTAGTGGATGTACTTGAGAAAGTGCTACACCGAGTAAGGTCACTGGAAGTGAAGCATGGAATTCGCCTTGAAAAAGATTTCGTGAAGGGGTATCCGCCTCCCAGAAGGATGCAACCGTTTAAACCGTTGCTCATACGAGTAACACCATTTGCGCGAAATATATAATATTAAGTAACTGAAAGTCATATAAGATTGAACGAATCACAGGGGAAACGAGGTGTGAATGTTATTTCTATGCACAATGGTTGTAGCCCTGTTTGCATGTAGTCAGGGTATTCGATCTGATTATTTGGGATATTCACAGTCTTATTCTAGATAGGTGGATCATGAACCGCAGCGGAAGGCGTTCAGATCAGAACTCGAATGTGGTAATAGCTGCCTCAAGAAATGTCATGGACAAGACATCAAAGTTAACTCAAACGAAAGATATCCTTCAAGAACTAGGCGTCTCTTTGAACAGTTTAGGTACAGTGTATTACGATTTCTAATGCAATTAACTTCGACATGTAGTAGCTATTATAGGGAAGTACCCGGACATTCAGATATTGTTCCATAGACAGAAGTCGGCAACACAGACTACGAAGAGTTAGCGTCTTCCGTCTACGGCCGTAAGGGTTAGGGCCAACTATCCACCAATAGCTTCAACAAGCGGTTCGATAGAAAAGCGGAAAGCAATTTAAGTGTTAGTAGAGTAGTCGGTAATGATGACGACGAAAAAGTCTTAGGTGACCCACTGCCGCATTGTATTTCATGTTCACTTTTTGAAAATCCTTCCAAACCCATGATGATTCAGGGGGACATAACCATATCTGTGTTCACTTCAGTTTCCACAGGACGGTAGTAGCTTCCAACGCTGCGTACAGTTGATTGGGTGTTCGTGATCCTCGCAATTTAGCCCCGTTGCCAGAACCGTGACTCCTTGAGGGTATGCTGGAAGGGAGGAAAACAAGCAAGGATATCCCCTCGCCTCATTGGTTAGAGACCACAAGTACACATGCGTTTTTAAACACAGATCACATGTGAAAAGACAGCAGTATTAGAATAATCCTAAAAGTCAAAGCCCGAGTTCGCACCATTTCAAAGCAGCCGGCTAAAGTAGAATTTATTCATTACGTTCCCACTCTAAATACTAAATTCGGGGAACGCTGTCGACCAACATGTATTAAGGGCAACCTTGAAGGCGTTAACATTGGCGAAGTTGACCAATTCTGTGGGTAACCTGTTCCACATAGCTATAATTTAGCGAAAGACGTCAAGGTGGTAGGATCAAACGGAAGAGAGGAATTGGGGAGGGACATGTGAGAAGTGCCTGGACGACGAAAATTTGAGTACACTTCTAGTATAGGCCGAAAGGATACTCAACAACCGACCTCTTGTACCCGTCACCAGCAATGAGCTGCAAGGACTAGCACTCACTCCGAGTGACCTTCTGCTATAGAGGTCCAATGATGGTCCAGATAGGCCAAAAGCTTTAGTGGTTGCTATAAGTCGGGTTGAAAGCATGCGAACTACCTGGCACGGGCGTTTTGGAAGCGTTGAACAAGAGAATACCTGCCAACCCTTCAAGCTCAACAGAAGTGGTTGCATAGAGAACGGTCGCTGAAGGTTGGAGACGTTGGCCTCATGGCCGACGAAAAGCTACAACGCGACAACTGGCCACTGGGTATAGTCAAAGAAATCCACACGGAATCAGACGGACTAGTAAGAACAGTGAAATTGAAAACATCTGCCGGTGAACAGGTGCGCGACACTCGACGAGTGTGTTTATTGGAAGGAGATGACCACCATGCAGTTACTTGATGAAGTTGCAGAGACCCGCCGTGTATTATATCGACTTACCTGTCCACTTTTACCAATTGCGCCCCTGCGATATTCACCCACTTGTACGAACCCGTGCTTCCATGGCCTTACCATACGTCCTCTCCATTTCATTTTCGTGACTGAGTGTCTTTTTGTTTGATTGATACACAATTTGTGACACTAACCTCGAAGGTGTGACCCATGTCCTCACAACATTAATCCATTTACATACAAACTATCACCTGCATGCTGAACATGATTTCATTTGTAAACTTGAACACTAATTACATCGCTCACATTTCCCCCTCCTTGGTTAAACATCGAGACTTTATCTGTAATGATATTCATTTGACCCACTGTTATAAATTTATCGTGCGACTGGCTGCAGGCTTGCTGATGCAGAGTGCAGATCTCGACAAAGGAACGTGCAAGTCATCGGAGATCAAGATCGACGAGTGCGGCGAAGGTTGAACAGTTTGTAGTTAGAGGCACTGAAAGCAGGGACTATATAGATAGATAGATAGGTAGACAAGAATCAATGACCTGCACCAACTCTCTGACTCAGACGAGCGCAGGAAGGATTTTGGCGGTTGGTGCATTTCATGTTGATTTTTTGAAAATCCTTCAAAACCCATGATGATTTACGGTGACATAACTCTATCTATGTGTTGCTTCTCTATTGACATTTCTCAATCACAAACACCATACATTATTCTTTATCTGTTAATTCTATACCCGGCACATTTGAATTTGGCGTAATCAGAAGACGTGAGCGGCTGGTTGGCTCTCTCTGGACATCATATTTGGCTCGCTTGCTTAAGTGCTTTTGGCCGCATATTTGCGGTTTGCTTTATTGCACACTTTGTAATGATTTCTCTAATTCAGTACCGTCGAACATTACGGATCAATCGTGTTTTATTTCAGGATTCGTAGCGGTTTCGGATACGCGTCGCTCAAGTGCGAATTGGTTGACGTACAGTACTCAAACTGGAGTCAAACGAGAAAGCCTTTTCGAATATCCCCAGACGAGGAACCAAGGAAACTGATACCCAACAGAAATTAACCCGGCAAGTCACTGGGGGCTGTTATTCCTGTCAGTGCTGTTTCTTGTGTAGATTCAGATATTGAGCATATTGATATATTTAAATTGCGGGTTTCTGAATTAGAGCATGAGCTAAAATGTTTTAGATAGGAGAAAGAACAAACCATATGTGAAAAACCCAATTTCAACGGCACAATAACGCCTCGAACTGAGACTGCACATAGTTACTTTTCTCCGAACAAAGTATCCGTCTCGAAGCAAAAAACGTATGCCCATGTGAACGTCAATTTGTCAGGAGTCGAACTGACAGGTTTCGACGGCAATCACGAACAATATTACCAATTTATCCGTCAATACTAAAATTTCCTTGAATGCAGAACCGACGGTGCAGGAAAAAAGTTTCTGTTTTTTCTGCATCACTGTCGGAGGAAGGCCAAAGAAGCCGTACAAGGGTGTAAAATGCTGGACCCGGAAGTGGGCTACCCGAGAGCGAGAAATATACTGAATATGTTTGGCCAACCACTCAGAGTGGCACGAAACATGATTGACAGAGTGCTGGCAGAAGCGAGACGCACACGAGAAGATACTAAAGCCAAAATGAGTCATCAGTCGAAGAGCCGTGGCGTAGAGAAAAGGCCAAAGAAGCCGTACAAGGGTGTAAAATGCTGGACCCGGAAGTGGGCTACCCGAGAGCGAGAAATATACTGAATATGTTTGGCCAACCACTCAGAGTGGCACGAAACATGATTGACAGAGTGCTGGCAGAAGCGAGACGCACACGAGAAGATACTAAAGCCAAAATGAGTCATCAGTCGAAGAGCCGTGGCGTAGAGAAAAAGCCTCAGGTTGCTGACTCAGTAATACCAAGGAAACGAGTACAGGACGACCGCGCAGGCACACTCAAATCCCTGGAAGTGCAGTTGCGCGAAGTCCAGACGAACCTAGAGTTCTTGAAAAGAAAGGCAAATGTAGCGGGCTTTAAACAAAGGACGTTCTTGATCTTGAACGATGAAGAACCGTTCATAAGAGAATCTAAGGCTCGTCGAGAAAGGGACCAGCGAAGAGTTCAGGATGTTCTACGGGCAGCTGGTATGCCATCCGTTTGCATAAGGAGGATACATAGGGTGGGCATCTGGAAGAAACCGGAACCAGTGGGATTTTGCGGGGCCAGACCCCTACTTGTTGAGTTCGTGGAGCCAACTTGTAGAGATAAACTGCTTGCAAAGTCCCAGAGAATTTTGAATGTTACCTGTGGGAGGTATAAAGTAGTGCCTGACATACCCAGGAGTCAGAACACATGGCAACCGAACGGCAACGTATGGCCGGTTGAGCGGACGCCATTGCACCTCCAACTTAAGAAACAGAGTCCATCGCAGATAGGGATGGATAGACCATCCCCTGTCGTAGTCATAGAGGATGTCTTAGAAAACGAGCAGTGGCAAACCCTAAACATAGCAAACGAACACAAACCGACTGCAGTTGCCGTCTCAGAATCATGGCTCGTTAGTCACGGCCATGTCCCGTCACTGGCTCATGAAGCCTATGAGGTTCATAGACAAGATCGGAGTCAGCAGCTGCAGGGTGGTGGAGTACTCATATTAGCTAGGAAGGATATCCAACAAGTTCAAGTGGATATTGAAGTCTGCACGAGCAACATACAGATGTGCTCAGTCACCATCGCCGCATAGGGGCGCAAAACCAATATAGCGTGTGTATATAGGAGACCTAGTGCGATGGGAACGGAGGACGAGTAGCTCCGATCAGCACTGGATATGTTGGCACGGATGCCTCATAAGCTAGTAATACTGGGGGACTTCAACCTACCAAGTATAAAATGGGACATCAGCAGTTGTTCGAACGATATACAGAAGCAGGGCTCTGTAGATTGGCTGCATCTCAAAGCAGTGCACCAGCACGTACCAGAAAATACGCGTTTTAGGTCGGGACAGCAACCATCTCTGCTGGAACTTGTTATAACATGGTACGATATGGATGTGCAGGAGGTCGGCTACTACCTCGCAATTGAAAAGAGCGACCACGTGGTTATTAAGTTCACACTAGAAACAAGGCTGCCGAAACCACATAAACGCAAAGTGCGCTGCTTCGGAAAATTAGATATAAATGGACTGCAAAGGAAGCCAGCTTAGCTCGTTTGGCAGCCAGCCGAAGACGGGTTTGTATTCGAGGATGTCTGGAGAATAATTAAGGAGAACCTACTTGCATTGCAGGATGAGTTCGCGCCTCTGATACTGCGAAAGCCATTTGGTAAACCACCTTGGTGGAAGGCTTCCATTGGTCAGGTCAGGTTAGGTTGCACAGGACGGAAAAGGCTTTCGCCGACCAAGCGTCCAGATTTTTGCTTTAATAGGAAGGTTTCTTCTCCCAAAGCTTCAAAAACTGTTTCAGTCTCTGTCTTGCAACTGTTTTTCGGCAGGAAACTGGTTCCAGTACGATATCTGTACGGGAGATTATTTGGAAAACAAGTAGCATATCAACCCTAAACAATCTCAGACTCAGCTTCTATACTACCTCTGGGTATATTTGGGTCCAAACCCTGTCTAACTACCTTTTGAAATCGACTGTACTCGTACATTCCATCAGGTGAGGTGGTAGCTGATTCCATCTTTCAACCACTCGGTTTGTGTAGAAGTTAAACCACACACCGAGGCGAGCCCTTGGTTTTAAGAGCTTTAAGCTGTGTCCCTGGTGGCCTTTACGAGCGCTCGAGTGAACAAACTTTCGGCAGTGAATAGTTTCATTGTCTTAAACGTTTCTATGAGGTCACCCCTGAGGCGCCTTTTTTCCATAGAAAAGAGTTCTAACGCTTCAAGCCTTTTTTCATATGGCGCGCCCCTCATGCCCGAGATCATCCGGGTGGCTGACATCTGAACCTTCTCAATGCACTGAATGTCTTTCTGCAGGTAGGATGCTCAGGCTTGAACACAGTATTCTAGGTGGGGTCTCACCAGTGCCTTATACAGTGAGATAAAGACTTCTGCCTCTCGATTGCTCAATGTATTTCGCAACTGGAATAGCTGACCTCTAGCCCTTTGCGCTTTAGTCTTGCATTGGTTGGAAAGGCAATAAGTCGTCGTAACGCCAGCTGGGAACAATACCGGGAGGTAGGATTGCAGCTGTCTTGGATGCGTTACGTAGGACACAGGAACGAGACTGTTCGCGTTGTTCGAAGCGAAAAGCGAAAATATGAACTACATCTAGCCCAAAATGCGAGGGCAAAACCGAAAAGGTTCTATAGTTACGTGCAGTCCAAGAGGGTGCTTAGGGACGAAAAAGACGTCTTTAACCTGGAGGGCGATAAAATAGTCCCAACAGACTAGGAGAAGGCCATAGTACTAGGGAGATACTTTGGAAGTGTGCTCAAGAGGCTAGAGGGTGGGTTATCCCGTCTGAAGGGGGTCAACAGATTCAGACTATTGAGGACATAGTAGTGACAACGGAGGAGGTGCGCAGGGTTCTGTCGGAACTCAACGTAAATAAAGCATCAGGGCCAGCCATTCCTAGACCACTAGGGGATATCCTTGCTACACCCGTGAGCCTGCTCTTCCAAGTGTCTCTAGCGGACGGAGTTCTACCTAATGACTGGAAGACAGCTACTGTGGTAGCGCTTCACAAGGGTGATCAGAAATCCGACATAAGAAACTGTAGACCTGAAAGCCTAACCAGCATTCTCCGCAAATGCACGGAGAAGCTGATTAGGGAACATGTATGTTGCCATCTACTACGTTACACCCTACTAAGCGGGGCGCAGCACGGATTCCTAAAACATAGATCCTGTCTCACTAACCTTCTGTGCTATATGGATGAAGTCACAGAGAAGCTAGATGAGGACCATACCGTTGATTTTTGCTACCTCGATTTTGGCAAAGCTTTCGACTCTGTGAACTACAGATTGCTCCCTCACAAAATCAAAAGCTTTGGGCTAGGAGGGAATCTGCATAAATGGTTAACTGCTTTTCTCACAAATCGAACCTTCGCAGTGAAAGTAGGGGAGGCCAGTTATCAGNCGGACCGTTACTCTTCCTTTGATTCATCAACGACTCGGCGGGGTTAACAAACTCACTCTGTTTCGTCTTTGCGAATGACGTGAAGGTGGTGAGATAAAGTGGTAGAGCTGACCTAGTGAGCGACATTGAACAGGTGGTTGAGTGGGCAAATAAGTGGGACTTGGCACTGAATGCGGTCAAGTGTCAACTATTGACCCAGTAAACAGATCCCTTAGTTGCTGCCGGAACGTGGGGAGTG
>UZAN01058354.1:0-12128 GCA_900618425.1 Echinostoma caproni
GAACAGTGTGATACTTGGGGTATATATCCACGAAATTCGTATCACACGATGGAGCACACAAAACGGAGTTGAACGTGTGTGGACCCGGTTTTCGATGACGAGATTTGGCAGGAAAAAATCACTGAAACCGAGAGCGCATGAACTGATCAACCGCACTGCAGGATGCTGTCAGCTGTCNAAGTGTGGACACTAGGCGGGTTGACTAGTTCCTCAGGCGGTCTATTGCATCTGCTTACAATTCTATCGCCAAAGTAATTTGACTGAATACTTAATCTACTCCTTTTCTTCATCAACATGTGCACGTGACCCCTGGTATCCCTATGAGGGGCATTAATGAAGAAATTCCCAGGGTGGATCGCAGAGAATCCTTTCCTAATTTTAAACGCTTCTATCAGGTCCCCGCTAATTCGACGTTGTTCCGGTGAAAATAGATCGAGGTCCCTTAATCTTTCCTGATATGATTTACGTCTTTGTCTCTCCACCATTCTCGCAGCTAGTCTTTGCACTCTCCCCAGGCAGATGGCGGCTTTTTGTCCCCAGGCTTGGATACAGTATTCTGGGTGAGGAGTTAATAATATTTTTTTTTACAAGGGGACGAAGATTTCCGGTTTTCTGCATGATAGGGTCGATTTAAACCGGAAAATTTCTCCGCGTGTCTTGTGAATTGCGGTTTCACATTGGCTACCCCAAAATGAAATCCGAAGTCATTACTACCCTAAGATGTTTCTGCTGGTTCAACTTCGAGAACTCCCCACTTACCGACAGCCACCAACGGATCCTGTGCCTTGGACAATAATTGACACTAGCCTGCACTCAGCGCCAAATCCCACTTATGTGACTATTGAACTACACGTTCAATGTCCTTCACTAGGTTGACTCTGCCACCTGTCCCACTACCTTCACATCATCTGTGAAGACGAAACACGATGAGTTCGTTAACCCTGCGAGGTCAACGCAGTGTGGATTTCCAAAGATGGTGCAAAGTATACTTACTAACTTATGTTTCATGATTATTCTCATATATGCGGGTATACCTTAGAGGGTACCGACATCCGTAATTACTGCGCTGAATCTTAATGCTTAGATGCTCCATAGTGATGATATTTCATGATCATAGACGATGAGCATCATCAAATAAGTTTCTTCGGATGGTCAGAGTGTGGTGATTGTACGCGCCAAAATACAGCTACCAAGTAGTCACTCAGGAGACGGAGTTCCCGACTAGATTGATTGTATAGAAGAAAGAAACCAAACGGGCGATATCGTAACCAATTGGACATCGAAGAATGGACCAATGATTTTTTTTTGGCACTTGTGACATTTGTCTACATGATTTTCTGAATCGAATTAACCGTATCCACCGCTTGTCTGGGTTCTCTACCTAACTCTGCACGATTCGGCAGGTTTGCAGTCCAAGTTTGCGCTATTCACGTCCAATTACTATTCTGCATACTACAAAGAGGTGCTCAACTGGATATAAGGATGTGAGTTGTAATTGACTTGGGGCAGAATCGGATTTGATACACGACCGTTTTTCGATTACCCAGAATTGGATGGAATGCACTGTCCAAACTGTATTTATGCATCAAAAAGAGACAGTTGACCCTATCACTCGGATCACGGTTATATTCCATCATGATCTATGGTCATTTTTCACCTGATATCTCGATGAACACTGGAATCAAACTTTTTGCTGATTCGTACTGATTTATGCTATGAATGGACCGTTCATTATGGACTCTGAAAAAAAAACCGGGACAAACTATATTCCTTATTCTGTATACTGTATTTGTGGACCCATCCTTGAATAGCCATTAAATTGAGTTGACTTTTGTTTGGGTATTCACTTTGCATGTTTTCACTACCTGTTTAGTTAAGTAATTCAGTTAGTCAGTTACTCAAGTTTGAAATGTTTTAGTTCCGTCGTTTCGTATGAGTTGAACAAAGACGGCATAATTATGCACTGCTCCTTGTTTTGTTTTGCGTGCGCATGTGTGTGTGTGTCATTCGGTGGACCGGCGGATGCCAAGCCGGAGTAAGGGGGTGTGCAGTGTTAGCGGCGTGGTCAAGAGGATACGGGCCACAGGTGAGAAGAAACCAGTCAGCCCGAACAATAAACTCATTGGGTCAACCCAAGCTCTTGGTGGGAAAATGAGGAAATGATACAAATTAGGAAATAATGGAGCGTTGCTGCGTTAACGTACACGTATCTTTGGCAGTGAATATGGTGAGTATATTTGGAGTACAACGGACTCAGCACTAAGTTACTTTCGATTTGGAACAAAATGACAAAATCAATCATTATTTTGGTGCATTTACTCGGTTTCTGTTGTAATCTAGTGCCCTCAGGTGTTCATGTTGGAGATCCCTTCATGCATCCCGATAATTCGCCTGTCTGATTCGTGCAGTCTACCGCCATACCAGATTTATTTTATTGATCCTCGGTAATGTTAGCAGCTCTATAATCGAAGAATTATTATATTTCACACAGTTCAACCCGCACTGTATTCAGCCAATATCGAGTTAATAGTATTCATTACACCCGGAAAAAGTTATTTATGAAAATACTACTGTCAAAAAGTTCGCACCTTAACAGATGCGCATTCAAAGAATACCACCAGAAATCCATGCCAGCCTGGACGCTACAGTACAATCACACAAATCAACTGTCAGTGATATGGTACTTCACTAGACTTTTTATGGATCTCTTCAACATGATAGATGATTCAATATCCCTTATCACGTATTTCCTCCCGCAGTTTCTCCGTTTATTCTATTCTACGTTGCATAGATATACAAACAAACTTTACCAATCTCTCAGTTCGATAAAATCACTATCCCAGAGTAGAAGAGTCACTGTTAAAGGCACTATCCCAATAATCGGTATGTAGGCCAATGATGCAATCAATGTTGCCTGGCTCAAAGTATCCGTGGGTGGCTTACCATGCACCCTAAATAAGAAACATTCCCAAGGTTGCTGCCGTAGTAACGGGAGAGGGGAGGAAAAACAAATAACCGGTCACAATGCCTAAATCATCGGGAACTAACGAATAGTAATTTGGATTTATTTGTTGCTACAGTTGATTTGCACAGACCTCTTTTTCACTCATTTTCACTTCCTTTTATTGAATGCACAATAATGCAATATTCAGGAAGAGTAAGCGGCCAATTAAAGGGCTCCCATTCTACACATAGAGAATGGGGAAAGTCAGGCGGTGGTGGTGGGATTCGAACACATATCCTCCGGGGTGATAATTTGGTGACATTACCACCGGGCCACCACCGCCCGACATCGTCCTGCTGTCCCGAAAGAGTACGAAGAAAGAAAAGGACCATAGCTCCTTTTCGGTGGTAGCGTTGCACTGAATTCGCGTGGACTATTGTCACATTCCGCTGTAGATAAGTAGAGATTTTAAATGACCTGGTTTGTCGGATAACACATAAGTGGACAAGAAACAGAATGACTGAATGGTTTCCGTGGCTGTAAGCAGTAACAAACAAGTTTGACCGAAACTGCAAGACTGTGAAACTCTCTCCTTCCAACTTTTAACATTCTTACCTTCAAACACGAAATCAAAAGGTTGGTCTTCGTTTGAATTTTCACGTGTGTGTAAGCAAAAAGATATAAAATTTAAAACATCTCATTGCAGTGGACAGGGTAACCTTCGTAGTATGTGGGGGGTTTACTAACCGTTTCAAAAATACATCGTTCAATGATCTAACCGTCTAGTGTACAAAAATATACCAAAATCCCATTCTATTCCTGAAGAAATAGTATTGTGATGAGTCCACCATCTGGGATGACCCTAGACGAACGCCTGTACGTTCCAGTTTCTGGATATCGGGTTGTGAGCCAACAGTATCCATCAATCAACAGCCATTGTGGTGATCCAGACATACGTGACCGCATTCCAAGCACGACCAGGTAGAGCGTCATGTCATCCAATCAAAATTCAGGAAGCTGAATCACTGGTACACCGGGCGAACATTACAACAGAGTTAGTACATGCGATGTGTCTGAACAAACGGTTACGTGATTGGACGATAGTCCTTCAACCAATGATACGGTCTATTTCTTCCTATAAAACATGCTCTAATTCTATCAACAAATATTGGCACTTGCTGCTACCCTTGTTGCTCCCCGTGTACTTCATTGGTGTCCGCAGTCCGGGTTGGAGTGAATCCAGTTCTGAGTATTACAGTACGGGTTCAATACTATTCCGATTATCACAGCCATAAAATGCAAACAGAAACCGTGTGACTCGAAGATTAAGCTTGGTGATTGTTTGATATCCATTCGACCAATGCGACTTACACTTGCATATTATTTGATCCTGTTGATTTATCTCAATAAATGAACTGCAACTTTCTGCGGCCTTTTTCTTGCATCTCGGTGATTCCAGCCTACGATCGCTAGTGCGATTCCGTGCTTCCGTTACGTACGGAATCCACCAAATAGCATGTAAAGTGTCTGCTATGATAAGTGATCCGTGGAAAGCATCGGAGTCCACTTTCGGAAGTTCATTCGATGGATTCCAGGGAAATTCTGTCACTGCAGAGAGCTTACACGTTAGTTAGTTTGTGGATTCTATGTCTCTGAAAGTTGCATGGATGATTACGACTGTCTGGAAGAGAATGTAAAGCTCTCTGTCTTAGGCGACTGTCCGAACCACGTGTGTGAAGGTAATAGGTCCGTGTGACAGTGAAAGTATTATGTTTATCTTTGGAGTGGCCCCTCGACAAACGTTGTACTCTGTTGTGCTATTGTGTTATAGTTTGCGCGATACACGACAAAACCGGCAAGTTTGAAACATGCAAGTGAAATAGACTGTTATGTATTTGCTATTGTTTCATTCGCGGATGGTTTGATTGATAGATCAGTGTCATACGTGGAGATGAAGAGCTAACATTCTATAATGCGACACCCTTGTATAATCTGAGTTCATTCTGTTGGTGCCTTGCAATGCGTACATGTGCGTTTGCTGGTCCAAACTCAACTGACTGTGATCACGTGTGTACATTGCAATAATTTAGATCAATCTTAGTGTAACGTTTTATGAATCGAGCAAACAAAAGAAACTGATAGAAACTGCTTTATCACGCAAGAAAGTTGATAGTTCAGACGATACGATTGATGGACCACGATCCGAGTGGATATAGGCTGACATCCTGAAGATCGAAAATAGTTGGCAGAAGCAGTTGATGTTCGTAGGTAGACGATTGCATATCTGGACAGGCGAAGACGAATGGGAACCGGGAGTATTCGTCTATGAGCGTAGGAATGTACGGATTGCCAGAAGTTGAGGGTAACAGCCCTTTGAAGTCGATACTGAGTCTTTCAAATGTTTGCGTAGCCTTGGTTAGGTGCTCCGTGAGCGACTTATGAAAGCGCGGTTTCAATTCAGCTCATATGCTGCGTCAAGCAGTCATTGTTTTAAGTTCCTCAACCTAGAACGGTAGATTTTTGGAGCGCACAACGTAGATCATACGCGTGATTCCAGGGTGCCAAAGCGAGTCATGTAGTGTCTTCAGTTCCTGGAAGTCGAAGTTGGAAGCACATACCTCACAGAAGAGTTTATCCGCAACGGAGTTGTCTTTACTGGGTCGGTATACGATGTCATAGTGGTAAGCCGACAACTCGAGTTTCCATATCTGGATTTTGTCGTTTTTGATTTTACTAGTGTGGTTGTTATTGAAGATAAAGGCTACCGAAAGCTGTTCCGTAATAAGTTTAAAGCGTCTGCCCAGAAGATAGTGTCGCCACTTGCAAATTGCTTCGACTGTGGTGCAGGCTTCCTTTTCGACAACCAGTGGTATCGTACGCTTTGAGTCAGAGTGTGTGAAACGAAGGCTACAGGGCGGTTATTTTGGGTGAGTGATGCTGCTATAACTGCATCGGAAGCGTCTGTTTCTACGACCAAAGGTATCTCATAGTCTACGGTCACGAGCATGGCATTTTTCAAGTCTTGTTTGAGTTCCTCAAATGCGCTTCTGACGGATGGTGTTAAAGGGAATGCTTTGTTCTGAACTAGTGGATTGATTTTGTCCGAAAATGACGGTATGCGCAGCGAGTGGTAAGCGAAGAGATCAGTCACACGGCGAACGGGCTTGCTGTCCGCAGGTGGGGGAATTTCACTCAGTGGTTTCATTCTACCTTCGTCGGGTTTGATAAGGCCCTGTGATATGTGATAACCAAGAAGCTGAATTTTTTCCGAGCGGTTACAGTTTTTGATTCATTCAGAGTGATGCCATATTTGGCGACGGCTTTCAAGAAGCGTTCGAGATTTAGATCGTGGCCCTCCGGGGATCGAATCACATACGGTGACGTTGTCTATGTGTGCGAACGTATTCTTCAGACCTTCTGCTTTAAAAATTTTGTCAATGGTGTGTTGAAAACAAGCGACACTGTTCGTAACCTCAAACGGTATTCGGCAGAACTGAAAGAGATTGTCACATGCTTCAAATGCGGTGTAGGGCTTCTCGTGGTCTTCTGTTGGAATCTGATGATAGGCACTTTTCAAATTAAAGGTACTGTTTATGACAGCGTGAGATGTCTTCCGCCACTGTATTGATGCGGGGTAAGCATCTAGTTAAGTGAAGTGATTGATTGTCTGGCTATAATCAACAACCATTCGTTTCTTGTGGTTAGCGTTTTTGGTAACACAGACTTGGACCCTCCACGGGGAGTTTGAAGGTTCAATGATACCATCACTTAGAAGGCGTTGCACTTCGGACTTAATGAACTGTACATCAACAGCTGAATGTCTTCTGGATTTGGTAGCAACTGGTTTAAAGTCAGCAGAGATGTGGGCGAACAAAGGAGATGATACTATTTTGGCGGCGGAAAGGCCGCAGAGTGAGAAAGGACCATGTTTGCCACCGAACGGTATTTCTACTCTATCATGCAAACCAAGAAAGTTATGGTCAAGTAGTACATCAACAGATTGCACATTATGGCAAGTCGTATGTTTTCGTATTGTATTGTATTGTCATTGTATTGAATGATCACGTTGCAATAACCAGTGATAGCACAAGAGAAGGAGGTGGAGGCCATGATAATTTTAGAGTAACAAGAATAGACTTTCCGACTGTAGGTATTTACAATAGAATGGGATACATAACTGTCAGAGCTATCAGTGTCTATTAGTACTTGAAGTTTAATTTCATTAACAAAAACGGTGGTAGTGGCACGGGACAAACAAGTGGGAGCAGCGGCAGTGAATGGAGAACAATAAGGGGCTGAGGGCAGATGTGATCGATGGATGCGTTGGTTCAGATTTGCACACACGCTTGAAGTATCCTGTTTTTCCACAGTTTTTACAGACAGCCTCCCTAGCGGGGCACTTGGTATGAGGGTGCTTCGAATAGCCGCAAAATAGCATGGCTCTTTAGAAGCCGCTGACAGAACGGATTCAGGGTCGGCGACGGAATTGGTCGGAGGAAGCGGATTAGTCAATGCACATGGAACGCTCTTTGATTTGCACGACCGCGAATGCTTTAGAGCTATTTCAAGGGACCTGACCATATAGTATGCTGACTGGAAGGTTATTGATGGTTGCTTCAGCAGTCTCGTACAAATGACACGAGACCAGAGTCCCGTTATGAATGCAACGCGCATAGCATCTTCGTAGTATTTTTCGACTGAGAGGGACCGAAAATTACGATCTTTAGCGAGCGTGTTTATGTTTTGAACAAACTGATCTTTGTTCTGCCCAGCGTCTTGTTTGCAAGTAGAAAGTGCGTACCGCGTAAACACATCGTTTTTGGGGTGAGTGTACAGCGATTCGAGCAGGGAGATGGCGTTTTCAAATGTCTTACAATCAGGGGTGTTCATTGACAGAGGGTGCCAAAAAATATGGCGAGTAGGCCCAGATTGTCTGTGTC
The DNA here is from genome assembly GCA_900618425.1 of Echinostoma caproni. Taxonomy (NCBI): domain Eukaryota; kingdom Metazoa; phylum Platyhelminthes; class Trematoda; order Plagiorchiida; family Echinostomatidae; genus Echinostoma; species Echinostoma caproni. The sequence goes on from UZAN01058354.1 coordinate 7,885, forward strand.
ATCGGATTGAATTCCCTTTAGAAAGGCGTTGAAAGTGCGTACCCAGTAGGTCCATTGTTTGGAGGCGTCGGGGGCGTTCAGATCGACATTGAATTCGTCGGGTCGAAGATACCGGTCCATTCATAGCTAAGTAAATTGTAACTTTCTACGAATCAAGCAAACGAGAGTAGAATGAAGAAGACTCGGAGTCGGAATTATACGTTTTACTCAACTAATTAATCCGGTACATGAACTGTAGTAGAACAAAGAGGTTTACATAATACGCAATAGAAAGGGATATGTAAACAAGAGAACCAGAAGATGACACTTGAGACTACCGCATTTAAGTACTGAGGGATATTAACACAAATTTCGATGGAGCGGTTTTTGTTCGTAGGTTAAGTGTTTGTTTGATTTATCGCGAAATGTTTCGTCCATGCATAGTGCTCGGCATAAGAACAAATAAAGCGTCACTATCCGCTTGTTGGAATCATCTAGAAATAGTACAGTATCTGCGTTTTGCCGTGTGGAGAACATATATCGGTGACAAAGATGAACTTCAATAGTGCCGAGAGATCAGTTGTTATGAGATGATGTGTGGCTTCGGTCCGTCCTTATTTCTTTCTATCGGAGCCGCACAGTTATGGAACACTTACCTTTTTGTATTCCCAATTAATTTCATCTTTTTACCACTTCAAAGCAGAATCGCTAAGCTGGTTCTTATTTCAATCCAATCCTACAAGAGTATGTTTTTGATGAAGGCAGTCTACTCTACCTTAGCTGTTCAATAGAAATTACCATAGTTGTACAGTCAGATACCATTGATAAACTTAGATGATGGATCCTGAAGATAACATGCTACAGACAATGCGGTGTTGGGACCTTTTCTTGGTAGATGGGTTGGTTTGAGTGGATGTCTGTCCTCTACATGTCCCATACCTGGGCTAAGGTATGGTTGGAATCTTTGCAGTTCCACGGATTCACGGTGTAGGAGTAAAACTAGTCTTGATTAAAATAAAACAGGTTATTAAAATCGAAAAAAGAAGTTTCATATTGTATTAGCTATTATAACCTAAACGTAGACACGCATTTTGAAACGTATATTTTCAATGCACAAGACAAAATATTGTAATGGATGTTTGACTGTTTGCTGATCATGGATGTGATCGCGAGTACACACACATACACACACACACCTCCATCTATCTACCGGTCCTTCTTTGTACTGAACCATCATCTTAGTAAAACTGTCGAAGATCGACAGGTACTTATTCTGTAGAAGTCGGTATTCGCGAAGAAATCACTTTTCTATGTATCGCATCAGGCGTTTACATATATACGATGGTCATAGTGTATGTATCTGATCGGCCGATTAAAACTGAGTTAGTGACGATAACAGAGGTGAGCAAACAGAGCAAACGAACATGACAAGGCTGCAGTGATAGTCATGGTGGAGGTGAGAGGCCAAAGGTCAAATGGAAAACGTTAGACAGATAGGCGGATTAAAATAAAGGTTGTGAGCTGAGACGAGAGCGCGGGATGAAGTTACGTAAGATACGGTAAAAACTATAAGTCATGCACAACAAGCGATATAATCGGGAAGGGATACTGGAGACGAAAAATAAAATAGTTAGTTCTTAAGATTGTGGTTGATGATACTAAAGACGAGGAAAGAGGGAGGGGTGAAGAGGAGAGTTGACGCTCTGTTTTATGCTCATCTTTCTGACATTTTCCATTTGACCTTTGTCTCCTGACCCCACCACGACTATCAACAGCCCTTTCACATTCGTTTGCTCTGTTTGCCCGCCTCTGTCGTCTTCACTAACTGGGCTTTGACCGGGCAAACAGATATATGCACTATGATCACCTTATATATGTAAACGCCTGATGCGATATATCGAAAAGAAATGTCTTTGCATATACCGATTTCTACATTATCTATGGGACTATTTTACGTTTTGAAGTACTTATTTGGCAACGGTGGGGTAACTCCAGTTGTATAGACTGAAACATGTAAGCGCGATTTCATGAATGATTTTGAATCAGTGGTCTGTGTTGGTGTTGAATAAATTCTTCCTCAAATTGACACTCGTTGCATGCAAACACTCCGCACCACTGTCAGATTGTCCATCATTCTACTTTGCCCGTGCGTTGTTGATTTCATCCACCCATTGATCCGTTCCGTTTGCACCTACGTATGCACCATTAGTATGTTGGCTCCGCTACGTTGCCCTTTGGGTTGATCTCACCTGTCTCATCGATCTGTGCCCATGATCGACTGACTCTGACACCTGTGTACACACACATACACAGGTTTACCGCACTGTCATGTCACGGCGGACCCTGATGACTAACACTTACACCCGCTGTATTTTGACTGGTTCCCTCTTGGTCATTTCCCAGCGTTAACTACCCCCAGATGAACGTGATCTTGATTGGCATTGTTTGGTGTATTCGTTCCATGGTCATCGCGCTGCGCGCCTGCTTGCTCGCAGTTGTTGCTTTGTCGAATTACTGGCTTCACAGATTCCGGTGTTTGTTAAACTGGAAAATGCCTCAGTTTGATGCTGGCATATTCCACACTTCTGTAACCCGTATTTCAACATCGTATTTTGTAGAAGAAACCTATTTGTTGAATGATACCGTCTTCCGGGTATTTTGTGGGTCACTCTGCGTGGATCGTTATAGCCCCTATGAATCCAACACTCAGCATTTTCAGTCACCACAACATTGAGTCCACTAATCTAATTCAGGAGTTTTTGCTCATTTTTGAAGATCGTGGGAATCACCAACCCGTTTTTGTGCGCACGTCAAACATACTACTGCCACGCAGTGAGTAGCACCTCGCCTCACTTGTACGTGCAACGGAATTTTGAAATACGGTATAGTAATCGATATTCTGTAATATACAACAGAATGAAAAGTTCGATCTGAATCTCCACTTTATATATATAGTTAAGAGCTAACTAAAGAGAATGGAACAGTTTTTATTAACAACAAATTAACATTGATAATGAGCAAGATGTAAAGTTTGTGTACACTAGTGGTCGGTTAGTCTGTTTTGTTCTTTAGAACTTTTTTGAGTCTTTTCGGTGTCAAACCCACCAACTTTGTTATGAAGTCATTTTCTCTGTTGTGCTCCATTACGTATCGCACTTTTGCCTCCAAGGTTCAATGCATAGGTAGCACATTGACCTATCTCTTCAAAACAGAAAACATATTTTCAATCACGTTGAGATCCGGGATATTAGGAGGAAGTTGCATGAACTGGACCTTAGAGTCACGCATCTTTTCTGAGGTCTAAAGACAAATAATAAATGAACCAGACTACTTAACTAAATAAATTTACTAATCTCTCGTGAAACATGGCACGGAGCGTTATTCTGAGAAACGATAACTTTTCCAGACGATTCTTTTTCATGAAATTTTAGAAAAATTTTGGAAATTATTGATGCAAATTTCACACTTTTCATGGTGCCTTGGACTGATGTCCACCGATAAGGCTGACCATGTTTTATTCCTGTCCAAATGAGTAATCTTGACGGGTGAGAAGCTCTTTCATTTGCTGCGTGTTCAATGCTGGCCTGACGTCAGCTGAAACCTGACGCATCTTAAATTTTTTCATTCAACTCTGCAGAAGGGATTATGAATGGCGGGGAAGATCTTCCCGTTGGATAGACGACAACGATTATCTGCAATATTTTTTTCAGAGTGATACGATTCAGGTCGTCCTCCTGATTGGATGTACTCGATTTACGGCCCCACACAAGCTTTTCGGGTTGTTGTTTTCCCATGGACTATCCTGTCAATTGTGCTTTTGTCAATGTTAAAGCATTGGGCAAGATGTGATATGGAAAATCCCAGCTTGTGCGCTCGTGCAATTCTGTTTCTGTCCTTTTCATTGAGATAACGGGAACTTTTGGTCTCAAGCCCTGCTTGCTTCATTATGGTGACAACAGTCGAACATTCAAAGCTCTGCACAAAAGATGACCTTGATTTCAAGGCTGACTTTGATTGCGGTGGTATTTCTCGAATTGATTGAGTTAGATATCAAACATAGATTATTATTATGAAACCTTATTTAATGCTATTTCTCTGGGTTGTGAAAGAATTTCATTTGTTTATCCAATAGTGTTGCTATAATGGATTGTACATTAGATAAAATAATGCCTCATTACAAATAAGGGAAATGGCAAGGGTTGATAAAAATAATTTGGGATAATTCTTGAGTCATTCTTATTAGAAAGTATTGCGTTGTCATACTT
>UZAN01058356.1:0-12124 GCA_900618425.1 Echinostoma caproni
CATCATAGATAAATTGTCGGCGCGCATCCATCAGGCTCGGTTGGCATTTGTCAACTGGAGACCTCTGTTGCACCGTCGCTACATCCGGTTTTCTGTTAGGGGTCGGGCATATGTTGCAGCACTTGGGCCAGTTCTGCTTTACGGTGCAGAGACTTGGTCATTTGGAAAACAGAACAAAGATATACTGTCGGTGTTTGAACATTGCTGTCTACGTAGCATTGCACAAGTTTGGTGAGGAAACCAGAAAAGCAATGCTAAAATTTGGCGCAGAGTTTTAGGTAATCGAGGTCGTCCACTTGGAGTAATTAGTGGACCTTCATAGAGTGCGCTAGTTGGGATATGTGCTACGCATGTCACCAGATGGGTGTCCGCGGCGAGCGGTCGGAAAAAAATGAAGGGCGGTCAAGCTAAGACCTGGTATGAGGGTATGAAAACCCTGACCCGGCGACTGGCTCACATAGGTCCCGTTAGGCTCCCTGGCTGTGGACCCCGTTATCATAGTCACCGATGGTGAGAGACACTGAGCGACATGGCTGGGTGTCGCAAACAGTGGCACTATGCATCTACTCATTATTCTTGTAATTTCAATCTATATAAATTCGTTGTGTTTCATTTGAATTGGCTTTCAGCATTCTATTCTTCATTCTGCTGTTTTATGTAAATGTGTATTAGAAACCAGCACTCGAAAGTGCATGGTAAATGGTTGTAAGAACTGAACCGAACTTTATTATTTGTGCAATGGCATTATTCGGGTTATTCCACTATTCTTCATTTGAAACTGTTGCTGGTAAGCTAACCCTAAACATTATCGTAGTTCAATTCTGTCCATAAATTCCCAAATATTTTCTCAGCTGCCCGGTCGATATTTTCTTTAGTTCCAGTTGTCTGACATTTGGATATCCCAGTCTGACTGTGACTATTGTTCGACACACTTTTACCTGGTCACGTGATTTGTTATATGGCAGTGCTTTCAGCTGCATGAATCGACGAAAGCGGAAATTTTCTCATTCATAATGTGATTTACAGTCTTAAAGTACTTAATCTTTTAACATCCATTCAAGGTTAAAGTTTCGTTCGGTCTTGATAAGATTACATTCAAGAGTATCACTTTTATCTGTTGTTTGAAATAGGTCTTTTAACGCTGACTATAGGAATAATTTTTCACGCATAATATACTTGTTTTTTTAAACTAACCTTTCCATGGTAAACCAATAAATTTATTTATTTACTTTTCAATTGAGTTTTACCTGTCATAGTATTAGGACCTACGGAAGCATCTCGCACCTTACTTCATGCTTTTTTCAATTCTATTCTATTCGAAAATGAGACTCAATGTTAATTACTTATCGTTATGCATTCTTGAGCATTACAAATCACTTATGTATCCTGGTTTTGACGCTTGAAGTCTGACTTTTCCGGTTGTCGTGCAGAAAACAATGAACATAAACCGAGAATTGTCAAACGGATATTTTCCTTTGTTAATTTTGCTCCACTTTTTATTCATAAATTTACATACAAAAAGCCTCAAAGTTCATCAGAACTGCATGCATTGGAGCAAATGTTGTCCCGGGCTGATTTGAGTCTTCGCTCAGCAAATGCACACCAACAAACCACGTTGATGCTGGCCGCTATACATGGTCGTATCAGTCTGGTTCATCGTTTGATCACTATGCACAAAGCACCAGTCAACCAGCAAGATGCCGAGGGTAGTACGGCTTTAATGGCCGCTGCCGAACACAATCGATCCAATGTGGTACGGTTGCTGCTTTCGCAACCAAACGTTGATGCAAATCTACGGGACAATGCAAGTGACTTGGTGTCTGTAGTTTACAGACACGAATTTTGTTATTGACACGTATCTCAGGTTATTTTAACTAGTGTATAACCGTTGCTACTAAATCCAAAATGATGAAATCTTAGTTTGAGGGAATAACGTATTTAGTTGACGGACAACAAAAAATAGGAATAAACTCTCCCGAACAAAGAAGAAGCACCGGAGACCCTAGTTTGTTTTAGATGTGTATTATCAACAACATTTCAAAGCGCTAATTTTATTCACGCTCTAGTTCGTTTGTTCATGTGATTTGTATATCTTACTTAAAGTCCGTTTCAGGTAAAGTACAGTCATTGACAGGCTGTCAGAGCAAAATGAAGCAATCCGGCTGCTATCGGTGCGGTGGAACTCGGACACTCCACTTAAGGGCTGATATGAGAGTGACTCAATAACTAAAATTCCACAGTTCACGCGATCCGCTTAGCCACCCCACTAGCATCGTGATTAAAAGAATTAGGACATCGTTCCGAACCAATTAGTTCGTAAGCATCTCAGACAGGTACTAATTAGTCGCGTTCGTCTTTCAGGCGTGTAAATTAATTTCAGGATCCAGAACTGGTGTTTTCATATGCCCTTTCCCCAGTTAATGTAAACAGCAGTTCAGCGAAGCATGTAAATATATCCAAATTATTCCCACTTTATTCGTTATTTAGCAAATTAAATAAGTTCCCACGGGTACTGTGTACTTCACTGGCATCGCTCTCTTCCGTTTTCAGGATGGGTGCACTGCTTTAGATATCGCATTGTCCAGGCAACATCATGAAATCGCTCTAATGATTTATGCCAAGGCCAAAATTCAAAAACTAAAACGTGAACGCTCCGTAAGTAGTTCATAACATCTTAATGTTTTCGTTTCTTCACGTGTATGCCCATTGGTTATTTCGTTTCTGGTGTGGTAATGGCGTTAATGACTGGCTCATGATGTCCATCATACTCCATTTTGCTTTTATTAAATTCGACGTTTGAAAGTATCTACGGAATGTCGATATTCTAGCGGTTTGTACCGGTTGTTCTTTACGCAATTAAGTATGGAATTCGTAATGTCCAACACGTTAACTCTGTGCAATGGATATACCTGAATAGAGTGCTTTCTTTATTCACGGTCATTGAAAATGCAATTAATGCTCTACACACGATCTTTTTGAATTCATTATTCTCACCTATATGTCCCTTTGGCAAATTACTGCACCCTTTGTTTTTCTAGTATATTCACAGCTTTATGCACCATCATTATTTTTTTGTGAAAATCAGCAACTGCATGAGAAACCTAGTCATGACAGTTCATCAATTGATCTTTCATTTGTAACGAAGTCATGTACAACATCACGACCTTACCTTCCACAAACTTATTGCACTCCCTCAGGTTCTTCATCCAAACCTATACAGTGCGAAGTGCTTTAACCGTTCCGTTTAAGAACTTCCACATTTTCACATATCTCATATTTCTGTCGATGTTATTCCATCCTCTAGCAGGATCTGTGTGTTAGTAAACCCTTGGAGTGAGAAGGACCTAAATGATTTCTATTGGGTTCACCTCTGGGATGCATGCTCGCCACATCATCGGTTTGATACCATGATCGTGTAACTACGGTTTCGTTGACTACTAATTGTAAAATGCCTCATTATCTTCCTGGAAAATCACTTCCGCATCGCCAGTTCTCGTCACTATCTTTAACGTACGAGCATACAATTGTGAATATTGTCTCCCGCTTTGTATGGCAAGGCCACTCTCACCGTTCTTCGAAAAGGCTCCCAAAACCGTCACAGAATCTCTGTCGTTCATCGTTTGCTTAATTATTTTTCTTCCCCTTATCATAAGTGCAGGTGAAGACTCATCTAAGTAGAACTTCATTCATCTCTAGAATAAACGTTAGCGTTCTTCAAGTTATGCAGGTGTGCACCTTCTCTTCTGCGTAACACATACCAGCTGGTGCCTGTCTTTATCCGGAAGCTTTTTCTTCCCTCCGACTCTTTACATAATTCTGTTGTTATCGTCTTACTTACTGTGTTACGGTAGGCTTTGGTCCGTTGTATAATCTAGCTCACAAGTTCTGCGTTTCACCTCAAAAATTAATCGGATCTTGAGCTCTCGAAATCAATAGGTCTCTCCTACGTCACAGTGATCGATAATAGCTTCATTCGACCTCTTCGCACCCACTTCATTGTCGCTGTTAGTTCAATGATCACAGTTTTTGTCATCATGGTATTACAGGATCCTAGGTTGGATCGGTTTGTCAAAGGACGATTCCATACACGATCCGGTTGCTATGTGAAAGTTACGGTGATAGCTTGTCAGTGTACCCGTTTTGTGGTCCCCCTTGTGTGAACACCCGAAGAGGGCTCATCCCCTCCAGGTGAACACACTCCCTGTTCCGAATTATTTTGCCAGACGAGCACCATTTCAAGTGCGTAAGACTACCCCGTCGTTTATATCTACATTCGGACGAACCTCAACCCTTATTCCCGTAATAAAGACACCTTATAGACCCCTCTCCGTTGTGGTCATACAAAAGTGATGCATTCGAGCAAGCCTTTGTAAATATTTCCGGTGGATTGTGCCATGGTAACCCTAACGCTGTAGACCAAAACACGAACAAATGTTGACAACGTTTCACCCTTTTGGAAGGACATTCTCAAGGCAACTGACTTGACACTTATTTTTGTGAAAAATGATGGCACAACTAAAACGAGTGTGAACCAGAAAATTCAAATCATCAAGATTCTTACATTCGCGCATTATTTATTTTGATGATGTCACCAATGCTGTGTACGAATGCTTTTTTTCCTGCTCGTTGAAACAGGAGTGTTTTTGAAAGAAAAAGCAATTGAGATGCTTTGTCAAATGGAAAGAGTACTTTCCATGTGAGCCCTAGCTGGTTGCGTGAATATGTCAAGACTAGTTTGCGGGAAGGCACAGAATTTTCAAGTTTAGGGCTGGAGAACTATACCTTTTTTCAGTTTAAGATATACGAAATCCAATTTAAGATGTCGCAATATGAATTTAAGATGTCCGAGTATCAATTGAAAATGTCATGTTGCTATGTTTTCACTCTGTACTGTGCAAGGTACTATTCACATAGCAACATGACATCTTAAATTGGTACTCGGACATCTTAAACTGAAAAAGGTATAGACCAGAACGCGTTCTCACACGGTGCCTAAATTACAACTTTAAAGATGGTTTTGACTGTTATAAGATTGGTCTTGATTGGTAAAAGTAATCTATGCAACGGTATACGAAAACGTTGCAGGATAATTATTTTCCTTTTTGCATTGTGTGCTTTATTCTGAGCTTCCCTTCGAAAGCAAACTTTGCAGAGCAAACGAATTTGCCCGTTCTCGACGATTTTCATTTTAAAGGAGAACATTGATCTACTAATCGTATTATAGAGACCGACAAATGAAATAAATTGTTTTTCATTGGTTTATCAATTGATCCAGATAATTATATCAAGGCTGTTTGTAGTGTCCGATATGTTTAGGTTGTGCAAAACTGTTCTTTATCTGTTTACTTGCTCCTGTGAAGCGAGCTACACGACTACGAGGTGGCTATCGAGACGATACGTCCTCGCTGACTGAGTAACGGTGACTCAAGTCCTGGGACCAGTGCATTCTGCCAGCACTTTGAGGGCCTATCACCCAGTGAATGTCTATCCGGCTTTCCGCATCCTACAAGGACAGCGACTGATATATACCATGGATTTTGGGACTTGTGAGACCAAGGGGAGTCACCGTGCCGCCTAATCTGCCCCTGTCTCAAAAGACGGCTCAGTGCAGAATGACGATCCTACTGACACCCATGAGGCGCAAACGGCTCGTGGATATGGCAACTTCGATGAGGTCCATATTCTGGGGCAACTTGGTTTGCGAAAGGCAGAGACAAGTTTGACTGAATCGTCTACAGAGCACTGTAATAATTTTGTAGAGGCAAAAATAGTGATTCTTCACGTATATTCGTCAAAATGAATGATATTCCGATTTAGGTTTCTTATCCAATTAGTCATATCCTCAAGACTGGTGATCATAGTGCATTACGTACTAACCAACTGCAAGCAGGCTGGATGGATTGCACAATATGTTAACACCGGTCAATGTTCACTATACTCGTAGTTATAAGTAACGTGAAATTCTAGATTTCCTTTTTACTCCCAAGACTTTCTTTACTGTGAGGTTCCTTGCTGTTTGGAACCGCTTCGGGATAACATTTCGATGTATCGTTTCGGAACACTGGGTCCACTTTATCCCTCATAGTAAGACCGAAAGAAGGCAAATGTAGTGGGATGATAACATTTCGTTTAATCTTCGCAGTCGCTGATTTAAAACAAAGAAGCACATTTAGCGTATTGGGTTTGAAAATCCTTGTGAACGAACATATGCAGATAGACAGGGGCCATTATAATTAATTTCTTCCCCTAAAAAGGTTTCAACAACGTACGACGCGAACCTCCAGATAAACGGACGCGAGTAAATATACAGATAGATAGCATTGAACATGACGTTTTTAATGAGTCCTTTTTCTAAACATAGTTTAAGCAGAAGCAATTTACACTCAAAAAGAGGATTAATCCATAAATGAGTGTAAATCATTAAAAGTTTTGTCAAACGGTCAATAAACGCCCTAATTAACCACTTCCAAACTGGTTAATTTTTGTTTCGTAAATTGACCATTTCATTTGCAATCGGTCACTGTTAGCGGTTTCGGTTTCGTTGACTTGTATTTATCTCTTCCTTGATTTCGATGTTTTTGTTCTTCCATGTTTGTACATATTTCTTAACTTTAATCATCCGTATGGTTCTTTTAAAATTTAAATGTTTTCATGGGACATCGTTGCTATTCTGTTCTTAGCTGAAACATTCTAGTGCTTTACCTCGGTGAGTTTAAAAGAGAAGCATCTTGCATTTCCTTGTCCAGAACTCCGCAGTGTTTGCTATTTACTTTTTCGTTCTTATTAAATTTAAACATTGCTGACATAATACTCAGTTGTTTTTGATTGTTTATGCTCCGAATGAAAACTAATTTCTTTATCCCGACAGCTGCTTACCAAGGCAATACCATCGCTTCGGCCGTCTTCAGATAGGGAATTTAGGTAGACTAGGTATGCGAAGAACTTGACTAGATGCGCAGGCACCAGTGTCCACGACACAGTCATTTCAGTGCCTTTGATCACCGATGACGCTGATCCCAAGTTATCTATCCGGGAATTCTAGCGTGATCTGCATCATCGATCCCCTTCTTTGAGGCTTTTGACACTCATACCATGTCTTGGTTGGACCACCCGTGACCTTTTCCACCAACTACTGTCCCCGTAAAATAGTGTATATCGAGGAAGCCTATCAGGTGACATGAGTATCATATGTCTCAGTCAACGTATTCCATAAAGTACGAGTAGTTGCTCCAGTGAATGCCCGCAGTTACTTCGAAACCTTAACTCAAACCCCACCATTGCTTGTCAGTAGATTCGTGCAATGAGATATAAATAGCAGTTTTTGAACAACTGTAATCCGTCTCTATTCTGTTCTTCTAACGGTAGTCTCTGCACCATGTGGTAACACCGACCGAACTGCTGCAGCATAAACTCGACCTTTCATAGACAAGTTGCCACAACGCCATAGATGTCTCGAATTGGCCATTGCTAACGCAGCTTTCTGCATGCGTGCAGACACCTCATCCGTAAGTTATTATTACGTAGCAAAATTCGTATACTTCCTCAATTACTTCTCCAGTTAGTATGAGGTTGAGAGCTAAAACAACACAGTCCTGTCGCAAGGTTTTACCATTTGAAGGTGCGAACCGCATGTCGAACAGTTGCACTAGCACTCGAACCATTCAGAAAAAGCTTGAAACGTAAATGGATCCTCACCTAGCAATACAATACCATCGATATAATCAAGATCCGATAACTTCCTATCTGGGATCAGATTGATTCTGCTATCCACGCGCGAGGACGGGACTGTCTCCAGAATGAAATTCATTGCAAATCTGAAGGGAGAGCGACCCTAACGAACTCGATCTAAAAAGAGTTGAAGTGGAACGCGGCTTGGGCTATCAGTACAAGCGGATCGCAGTATTTAAATTACCGTGGTTTTCCCATTGATGCTCAATACTCCCTCTTTTCATTTTCACCAGGGTTGCTTTCGTATCCTGTTTATGCTCAAGCCGATACATATATAATGCCTGGTAAATTTCCAGTCGTTTGGGTCTAGGAAATCCAACCTTCCACAATCTATTTTTATTGAAATTATTGAACTTCCGTTCATGTTTTGGTCCATTTTCTGTCAAAATCGACCACCTCCGTTGGTTTTAATTCTCATTGGATCTGCTTATGAAACTGTCAGTTTTTTTCCTCTAATTAGTGTTTGTTCGGCTTTGATCGGAAGCATTTAAATATCCATGTGGTTGCTATGGTGACTAAGTGTCGGGTTCATTCAAACAAACAGGCTTTGGTTGTCCATCGCTTACTATAATAAAGTGCAGTCACCTGATTAAATGGTTTCACTGNTCACTGATTTTTCAACGAACGCTAATCGAAACTTTATAAGTGTACCATCCTCCTCCATCGCTTCTTGCGTTTGATTCTCTGTCATGGTGACTCACGTTTAAGGCGAATAAGATATGAATTTTTAAACACTGTCTCAGATTTGAACTCATTAGAAGTGAGCTCTTACTTCTTTGACGTGATGGACTCGCAAGACTGCATCACGGAACCGATCTTTGTGACTTGAAACGAAGCTAATTTTTACTTAGCTGTGCCAACAAAATTAACGAAACACTTGTTCATTTGTACTCTCTATTATTTGATTTTCACAAGTATCCGTCAGTAGTCTTTGGTCAAATTTAACTTAGCATGCACTACCACACGATAAAACACCCGCGGTGCGTTTTCAATACCTCTCGTGAAATGAATATTATCATCTTTCTCGTCCATAACCACGTACGTTTGTTTTGTGCTAATTAAAAAATCTAATCATGAGTTGAATCACTTGGTTCGCGGACGCGGTTGTACGCTTTGATTCCAACGAATATGTATATTCAAGTAGAACAGATAAATGAAATCAGTTTGACTCTTCGTTTGCTTCTTTGAAGTCGATTATGATTCCGCTTGTTTCCAATTCTTTCGGGTCGCAGATTCCAGTAATCGATCAAAGTGACCGATTTCACTCTCTTTTTCTTTAGCCTCAAATCAACCGGTGCGTCTCATCTGCCGATTTCCGATCACTGAGAATTACAGAAAATCTTCATTCCTGATAGAAAAGTCAAAACTCAGGAGAATCTCCATCAGAGCTCCGATTCACTTCGGCACATACTAAATAATAAAACTTTGCATACCTGAATACTCTTTTGCAATAACCGGGCCCTGTGTTCGTTTGTTTGGTAGTTAGTGAGGCGTAACACTAACGATTTCAAATTGTTCAATTTCTGCCTTCCGACCGATTGCCTTTGCCAACTACTAAGCCTTTTAGGACTTGAAAATGTGTAAAGGATTAAAATTAACTATAAGCTTTTATATACTACCTTCGGCTTCATGATACTAGGTGAATTTTGAGTCTACTTAAGAAGTATATAGATATTTTTGGCCCATTTGTGCTCCTCAGATTGCCCTTAGATTCCTAGTTGTATTGGATATGCGTAAATAGTATCACGCAGATTGATCTGTTTTGCCGTCCATGATCTATCGATCGAAGTTTCCCCACTATGATAACAAGGAACATACAGATTGGCTTTAGTTTGATGTTGAGAATCGTTTTCATATAATCGGCTCTACTGTGATTAAATCAAGTTTTAACTTAACTGATCGAGACTGTTCGTGTGGCACGCTACCTTATGTTTGACATCGGGTGCTACATCAATACCTGTATGTAGTCCGATGAACAAGTGAGTATGATTGTAATCCTACCTTACTCTTAAAATTTTTATTTAGCACATCCCAATAGAACCGAACACAGAGCTTTTCCCATTACTGTTTATTGTATCTATTGGTAGACCGTTATAAGTCGGCCTTGGTACCATTGCAACCGTAGATGCAGAATGGAAACTCACAATGGCGCCCTGAGGCAGCCGCAACAAGTTGAACTTAAGTTGCTGTTTTGTTGCATTCATCAACCTGCTTTCTGGCACACTTTGAACTGCCTAACCACCGAAGTATCTGGATATGGTACGTGCTTCGCACCACCTAGATACGAAGTAATCATACAAAACGGACGGAAGCCTATGTCTTCACTCACTTTTTATGATGATCTAGAGGTGGCTTACGGCTTTAAGTACCACAAGAGTTTGTCAGCTGGGTGTATTGTTAAGGAGATAATGTGGTGGATAACGGAAGCTAAACTGGCTTCCGCCAGTCTGCGGCACCACCATGGCATTCAACTTTTCCTCAAGGAATTAGTGCACGGCTGTTAGCGTTTTCACACTGATGTTGTAACTTGTCTTTATGTAATCAACCACCGATGTCTTCGAGGCATTGTGCATGTCTGATGAGACCATTGGCTGTGCACTGATAAAGTTCGGCATCGTACTTTTGAGGTGGATAGTCTTCTGAAGGCAGTCGGTACAGACCTAATTGAACTATGTGCCCTTTGGGCAGAGTCAAAAGTCCAAGTTACCACTACACCCCGGTGACCAATGCTACAACCAGTACGTGTGTGTGCGTGGTTCTTACTCCTCTTCTTGGTTGGTTTGAAATCAGAGCTTCTGTCAGCTCCCCTAGTTGAACTTCCAGAGGTTTGCCGAACCTATTATAGCCCAGATGTTGGTTCTACGTCCTCAGTTGTGCGGGGAAACATCACCACTATAAGGCAGTGTCTATTTGAGAAAATTAGTCATTCAGGAGCATTTCGCGGGGTGCAAAGGAAGGGTGACCAGCCATAACCCAAGCTACTCATTCCCGTCCATACTGAGGCTTCCGCAGGCGCGGTGTCCACCTTTCCGTACGCCCTTTGCACGTGCTAGACAACTCTGAAAGACGCCATGAGGCGGTTCAACCATGACTTTGTCTAGGGGTAAGTAGAAGTTCGTTTCGCTTGATGTCTTTAGACTTCCAGATTGAGGCCCAATGGAAAAGGATTTATTTAAAGCACAAAAGTGTTCTCTCTCATTTACAGGTGTTGATCACACTCGTGTAACATGACTCTAATTTTGGGAATACATCTCACTTTCTAATGTCATACTCGTATATTGATGGCTTGGGTAAAGTATGTTTATTCCTGACTTTATTTCCTACTTCTATGTTCTTAGTTACTTTCTATCACCGCTTGAATTTGCGCGACCTTTTGTCGCGATAAACTTTGTATTAGTTCTGAAGTTACAGCTCAAATTAAAAAAATATTTTATGCAGAGCAGCATGGGAATTCATTTTTTCTAATAAATGATTCCTGCTTCATGAGGGTGTTGATAAAGATGAAGACACGTATTTGAAATAGCTCACCTCTTTTCATTAAGTTAAGGAGCAACTCAACAGGCGGAGAAAGATGACACGTTGACCTAGTTTTCCAATGAATTTCGTTTCACCTGTCGAAAGAAGTGAATTTCCATTTCGCCTAACGAGTTGGAAGAGGAATAAATAGTGAGTATCTTGTTGTTGGTCTCCTGCACACAGAAATCTGGATATCGTAACTTTCCTTGTATTGATCAGGTAGGTTTTCGAAAACTATCACTCTCAAGTCATTATTCACAGTTTAAATTCTGCATATCTTTTCGCTTGAGGTTGGTAGTGGAAAATGGTTTGATCTCATTAAATACTATTTTTTCACATATATGCAGTTTCTGGAGGAGTCAAATCCAAGGTCGAATTCATGTAATTACCGCCCAGCGTTTGGGATTTGAATTTAATCGCGAACTTTCCCTGTGTTAGAAACAGGGATAACTTAGCTGCCTCGACAGTGGTTAGGGTGTGGTATGTATTAGAGGAAACTGGCAACGTCTGTTTGACAACCAACTTGATGGACTCCATGCAAAATCGACTGCCTCCAGTGCTCACAAATGAAGAATCGCAAATGAAATATGGACGAGATGAAGGAACAATACCTGTATCAAGTCTACTGGTCATTTCGATAAATAAATTCTTTTTGTGTTTCTTACTATAGTTTTGTTTTCTACAACTCATGCGCCAGCAACCGTCCTTGAAATCCAGAAACTATATTTCATTGGGATTCCACTAAGAGAAGCAAATACAAGTGTATATTGGTACAGATATGTTGTCTGATGTGGGGCAATAGCATATTCAATCCTGTGGATGAGGCCCAAAACACTAAGTGTTGAGAGGAACGAATGTGATGAGTCAAAGTATTGCACGA
>UZAN01058357.1:0-12122 GCA_900618425.1 Echinostoma caproni
AGCCGCGTCGTTACCCGTGGTATTCCACAAGGATCTATTCCTCGTATTCATAAATGATCTACCGAATGTGTCACGGGCCAAAAACAATACTGTGTGCAGACGATTTCCTCGGAAATCACCAGCTGTCACATACATATGTTCAATTTGAACTGATGATCAAATAGATTCTTCATCGTAGGTCAGACAAGATCTTAAAAATAGAAAATTGCATAGGAAATCGTCGTGTATAAAGTGAATGAAGTGTAATGTTATTAAAACAGTGATTTCAGTAGAGAAATTTTCTCGGAGTTATTTTAGTGTAGAACCCGCCTTGAGAAAGATTATCCACAGTAACCGAAATGCCAGTGAACACAATTCCCTACCGACATCGCTGTGTTATTAACATTATAACGCACAATCAAAACACAACACATACTGCATCGATTTTATGATACACTACTAACATCTTTTGGTCCTGATATATTACAAATGAAGCTTGAACTGAAAACCCCAGGAAGCAACGGACAACTGTTTCGACCTGGTTGGGTCTCATCAGCGCGAATCCATCGACCCAAATGGGAATCGCAAACCCGGTAGCTCACTGGTAGAAAGCAAACATACTACCCACTGGGCCACCGGGCAGCTAATCAGAGCATTTTTCATTTTCCATTTTCACAACATATCACATCCCATCTTTGAGAGCTTGTTGCAGGCATCGCACCTCAATCATCAGAACACTAGCCTCCCGTGGGGCAAGACCGGGTTGGAAGCTTTCACAACCTTACTACTTGTCGCATGAGTGAAATGTAGGATTGTAGGGACGTATAACTCACGCCAAACTGCACAGTGATGATGATAATGATTTTTTCGGGGATGATTACATTGATAAAGTAAAGCCTTCGAAACCCCAAAACAGAACCCATAAGGATTGAATAGACTGCACAGTCACCTTCAGTTGGACTTATTATCGCCCTCCCCCCATGAAATGACCGAATACCAGCTGTCCTACTCAATCCAATAGACCTGGACTCTCTAGTCGAGCACAAATATATATTTTTTCCAACCAAGTCGTGCTCCCCATAAATAATCGTTTTGATAATTAGGAAACTCACAATATATAGAAAAATAAATACGGGATCTGCCCTGGATGAGACAACACATGTGAACTGAATGCGATTATCGCGGAATCAAAGCGTTTGTTTGCACCCCACCCCACCCCCACCCACCCATCCGAGGTTAGTGGATCAAAATGTTACTTCAGTCTCACAGTGGTATGAAATCCAGTTTTTTATTTGTTTCAAAACAACTTCAGCACTTGAGTCGCCCAGTTTAAAGATCACTGGGGAAAAAACAAGCAAATCGTTTTGCGCCCGAGCTGCGACACTCAGGCGATTTGGTATCAAAGTGGTTAGAGCNGCACGAAACGTAGGAGTATATCCGTTTTCGGTTAGATTGTGCACCGATTACTCCATCCACATACGTAAAACAGGAACACGGGTGTGGCTGACGTCATTAAGATATGCGGGCTAGTCTGAACGCGAGTTTCTGGCTAATGACAACAATGTTACGTCATCACACTTGGCAACACACACACTGACAGCGCAAACACCGACGACAGTATAAGGCATACTTGCACCACATCACCACCACCACCACCACCCATGATCCACCCTAACTTTGTGCCAACTCAAATTGTTTGTCAGAAATACACACACCCACACCCACACACTCACACCCCCCCACACATACACGATTTTGTATTGTTCGGTTTTGTACCGAGAAAGGGTTCACAATAAATGACGATAGCAATGAGACCAATTTACACACTTTCGTCAAAGCCCTGCCCCCCCTCTCTCACTGTTTATCTGTCTCTCTTTGATTCCCACATTCGATCCTAGGCGTTAGTCTGCACGAAGATCTGCCACTATTTTTTCTCACACTACTGATAAAGGGAATCTTGGTTTAATTCATCAAGTAAGAATCAATCCTAGTCTCCGGTTGTATGTATTCGTATAGATCAAATTCGTGCAACATCCTGTCGCATTTGTTGGTCCCAATACCAAGTATTTCGAGCCTCATTCGCGGGTCGATTGAACATGATTGCCCTATATCAGACGCAAAATAACCGTTCTATTAGTTGAATGACATGATAACGTACGATTTCTGGATTTCTACGATGGTTGCTGATGCATCAGTTGTCAAATAACAAAGCTGAGCTACGAGGCCTGGTAGAGCGTGCGCTGTACGAAAAGCGTGGGCGGCGTCAATGCGTAGGTTCGAATCCCACCGAGGCTATTGGACAACCTCCACAATGTTCACATAGAACTTCAATCTGCCAGACAACAATTTGAAAAAAATAATAAAGCCTCAATGAAATGTATGTTTAGAAATTATTCAAAGAAATGATTCACAGGCAAGATACAGCAGGTAAGGTATTTTCATTTTGTCAATGTTCTTTTTACTGTTTCTGATTTTGAGCCCTGGACGCAGTCGCTTTTTTGCATGGAGTACACCACTTTGATTATCCAACAGCATTGGCCAGTCTCCTCTAATACACGCCACACTCTGGCCAGTCATGATCCCTATCGAGGTGGCTAACTTATCCCTGTTTGTAATGCAAGGAAAATGTTTTGCTTACATTCAAATTCCAACTGCGTGATTGTAGTTGAATGAATTCGTCATTGGTCTGAACTCATCCAGCATCTGCATTAATGTGAACAAATAGTATTGAATGTGGTTTAAACCTTCAACGAGATAAAGTTCGTGATAAATACTCAGTTACACAGTTATCCATATAAAGACGAATGATTTTGAAAACTGAAATGTATTTTTGAACTGAGAGCACTTGTACTTGTATACGTTAGAATTAAAAATCCACCCAATATTTTTATTTACTTTCTTTTACCGGTTTAATCAAGCCATATTTCTCAGATTAGCACACGCAGCCAAGAGAGTTTTCAACTCACACTAATTAAGGATTAGTTTACTATCGGCTAACTGTTATCCACTTTGGTATTGGATGTCTCAGAGGTTCCTATCAAAAACTGAAAGCGGACTGAAATAGAATAATATTTAGAACAGTGAACGTGACGCGGAAGTTGCTTTGGTACAGTCGAACTAAGTAAGATAAGAGGGCAATGAGAAGACGAAAGCCGTTCTCATTCGATCGGTACCGCTGTTCAATGGGTTGGTCGAGTATGTGAAACAATCCTTAATAGACAAGTAGTGTCTATTTCAATCCCAGGGCATCGGGTGCAGTTACGAGCCGGAAATCTTCACTTTGCCAGAAAGATGTGAGTTTAAATTCCATTGCTCCATCGTATCATTTCGTCTCGTCCCTCTCACTCGTGACCTGGAACAAGTAAATTCCTTCTGACCCTCTCTGTGATCTGATGGGATCACATTTTGCGATTAGCGGCACTTGGAAACCTTCAGCCCAACACGAGACTCGGATGACTTGGCTTGTACTCTTTGTAATGTTCTATAGTTGTCATTTGCAGTCAATCCGTGTGGTGAAGGCACATCAGCTGTACAGTCGGAGTTCAATGAGCCTGCCTAAGACTCGCGGGCTGTAAATAAGGTGCGGTTTCTGGCTCGGGCTAGCTGGGCAAGCACCAAGTCCCTTGTTGCGGCTGAACCATCGGAACGATCAATAACTGAACCCGATCGGTCGTGTGATTCTCGGGCCGTCATAAATTTGTTCTGAATCCGATGCTGCTTAAGTGTTGATGGAGAATCAGTTGTGGAGCGATGCGCCATGTGAGAAATTGGGAATGGAAAAAGGTTCAAGCGATGATGATGACACTGGGTCAACGTTTGACTCGTTTCAGAT
Organism: Echinostoma caproni; assembly: GCA_900618425.1. Classification (NCBI taxonomy): domain Eukaryota; kingdom Metazoa; phylum Platyhelminthes; class Trematoda; order Plagiorchiida; family Echinostomatidae; genus Echinostoma; species Echinostoma caproni. The sequence goes on from UZAN01058357.1 coordinate 3,812, forward strand.
ACACGCACTATTTTTCCAAACGGTTTCGGTAAACGGATACTCATAATGAAACTATGAACTTATCTTAAGCACGGATTACAATATCCACTGATATAGGCCAACACAAAACTCATCGTGAAATTATACCAAATGGCTTTTTTCGCGTTGAACGATCTTACTAACTACAGCGGAGATGGGATTTTGGAGGAGAGAACAAATATTATGGAAAAATGCATATTTATTCTACAAAAATTGTTCAATATGTTTTCTATCCTGCTGCTTGCGTGACGGGATACGGTGAAGATAGTTTTCTTCCACCATGGAATGGTAACAGTTGGAATACTTTTGTACTGCGCAGCCATACTCTGTTCGAGCTCCTCAATCGTTCTCGGTTTTCGGGAATAAACGGTTCGCTTTGTATATCCTCATGACCATCTACCCATAACCGATCATCCAATCGGGTCTCTAAGTACTTTTTCACTTATGTCTTAACCTATTTATTCTCGCAATAAATTTACAAAATCGTTTACCAGGCCTTGTCACATTAGCGTAGCTATGCAAACAGTTGAATAGCAATTGTGATTGGCCTGCCTGGTAAACAAGTGTGAAGTCTTCAATCGATCGATCACACCTGTCGCACTGACCCGCCTGTGCGATGTTTTGAACGATAACCGCACCAGTACTTCTTAGAGCACTAACTAAACTAGACAGGTCACAGGCCAGAGGAATTCGTAACCACGGTCCAACGCGCCCCTTATTGTGTTTGAGTGTTGTTACTCTTCTACTTGGGGATGACAGCAATTTATTATGCTATATAAGAACAGGATTACAATGAGGCTATCATTGCATTGGTTACAATTATGGCTTGCTCACGTACTTATCGTCTGTTGATCGACTATCGTTTTTCGTTGATTGCGATGTACTACTGGAACAAGAAAAACCTTTCACTGACTGTGAAGAAATTCAACAATGCACACTTGTACAACGAGGGTTACCAAAAGTGGTGCTAAAGCGCTGATGAATAAATTCAAATCTATCGGAAATGTGCACGATCAGAAACGCAAGGGACATCCACGAACAAATACTGATGAATGTGTTTCCACGGATGAAGCGATTGTTCGTGTGAATGTCACAAACTGCATTCGTTGGGCCGTTGAAATCCAAAGAGGTACACCGTTAACTCAAAATCGCTTCGTAATCCCAAAGTGTTAGTATGGGCTAGTATTATGCACGGCAAGATTGTCGGACCCCTACTTTTCAACAGAAACGTAACAGGTAAGAACAATTTTGCTTATTACATTGTTTAGGGCACCTCATAACTGCAATTGTTACAAGACACTGTGGTACATGCTATATGACGTGTAGAAACTGAAGTTGCTACCACATTTTGGTTCCAACTTAACTGTGCACCTCCACACACTGCTTTGATGGCGAGAAGTTTCTTCAATTAGGAAGTTAACTGCACAAAACGTACGCACTGCTCACGAGTCCCAAACAGGGCGAAGCAGCTGTCCCGGTGCTCTTGGTGTCGGTTATCACAAATAGTTTTATAGTATTATCAAAATTGTTTTCAACTTTTTGACTGTCTCGTTGTACTTTCTAACGATTGTGCTCCGGGAGTGCGCACAATCAATCGCTGCGGGTAATCAAATGGATTTGAATAATAAATTTATGGTGATTGAATACGTTAAGTTTTATTTTCACAAGCGCACGTCCATGTTCAACAGAAAAGAGAATCAACGAAGGAATCTTAACAGGGACGAAATGGAAATTCCTGTGTCGGTTGTGTGTGTGTGTGCTTGGGTGCGTGGGTGTTGGTGTGGGTGTTCTGTGGGCGTGACGGACCTCGTAAAATGCGACAGAACTGCGTGATCACAGGCTGCACATATTTGGCACTCACAAACACTGGATTTCACGAGCCATAATAAATCATTTATCGGATCGGTTAAAGAGCAAACACATCGGCCTGTAAACCGGGACCAGGGTGACGCTGTGTCACGATTGAAACGTGTATGTTGCATTTTTTCGCGAATTTCGTACGTCATGCTAAACTGAAATCATAGTGACAAATAACTTTCCTCCGAACACCATAGCACCCCAGTCCCTAACCAAAATTCACAACACCACCTGCCTATTTTCGCCGGCTCAAGAAACACCATCTCAGGCGGATTTGGAGCTTGTTTTAGTGTGTGTGTGTGTGTGTGTGTGTGTGTATGTGAACGGTCGGTAAACCGATGAAAGTGGTTCGGCTCGTGTTAGGGCTTGAAAATGCACGGTCAATGAATATCTGTCTGCACCGTTTTGTGCAACAATCAACATAAGAAGTTCTACTGTCTCAATTAAAACAGACTAAATCTGGTTGAATGGTAGGAGTACAAAGTGTTGTGTTCGGTCTAGACTTACGATTGATACGAGTGACTCTTGCTTAGCCCCCAACAATAACGCGGAGAGAGAGCACAGTAGGAGTCAAAGTCACCGTGTATCTATTTTTGATTAGATATCGCCATATATATATATATATTGACTGGACTGATCCCTCCCAGCATAGTTCACCATTGTGACTTTCATCAAATAGCACAAAGTCATCAATTACCGATTTCCGATCCCTGCTAGAAGAAGCTTCTCTCATGGTGGGACTAGATCGGACTAACTAGAAAAGAGGTTTTAAATCTCGACGAGACCGTGGCTTCTAGAAGGGGTTGTAGTAACCGGTGAGCTTTGGGCTCATGCTATGATTTATCTGTCTCATTTATGAGTCCCACAGTATTGTAGCGCTTAGGCGCGTGGTAAAAATTCAGTACAGATAACTGTCTGAGATAGCGCGTGGGTCCCTTGAGGATTGATATGGCTAGGTTCAGTACCTCAGCACAAACGGAGGTGAATGCTTAAATAGACCAGTGATAACACCAGACTTTTTGACTGAGGGGTGCAACTACGAGCAGCTTCCGGGTGTTTCCGTGTGTGTGTGTGTGTGCCTTTCTAGATTCAAACCGAAATTCACAAACGGATTATGTCTCCCATCCCGGCAACGATTAGATCACAGATCGATCTGGTTGTAATCAAGGTCATTCTCTTTGGTTAGATCATCTGTTTTTTTATTAAAACGTTTAAAACTAGCTGGTTAGAGACCATAGAACAGTGCAGGATTAGGGCCATTGAACTGTGTGCTATGTCATTAGGTCAATGTTGGGAGAAAGTTCACTTCAGTGATCAACGGCTACCTGATAGGAATTACTACACTGAATAAGTAGGTGCAGACGATAAGGGACGACTTTTGAAGATATAGTGGGTTTTGACCTGGCAGATGACCTCTCGGGAACAACAGGCCACAAGTAGTATATCGTGGTCATGAATTCCTAAAGTAAATTTGAAGAGCGCAGACCGTCTGATTGGAACGTCCGCTTGGGTTGAAGCTCAGGTTATAGCACATTGCACGTATCTAACACTCAGAACACAGAGCTGATTTCGTCCTGAAATAAGCTAGTGAAGAAGAATATGAAAATTACAATTAGAATGAATAAGTTCTACCCTCTCTCTCTCGAGCGTAAAGCTGGAACCTTACACCCAATGGAAAGCATATTGATGAGCGAGCAAACAAAACTAGGTCGATATCATCATCGTTTTGTCCCACAGTAAAGGCTGGCCCAGCTGTTATTATGCCAAAAGACCAATCTTGGGTTGACGAGAACCATATATTATGGACAGCGATAACAATTTTGGTAAACTGGATTTCAAAGAAAGAAATGTCTCACCTGGACCAGGTCATCATTATTCCCACTAGAACACAGGATTAGTTATGGAACAGTTCGATGGTAGATTTGCGCGGTTTTTAGTTTCCAATCTGAGCACACCAATTCACCGTAAGAGGTGTGTACATTTTTTTTATCGTAGTGAGAAACCGTCGATCACACTCCTTGTGCGATCCAAAGCTGCTAATTACAAATGTGAGTAGCACCTCGCAACACTGGTACATTCAATGTACATAATGGAATAAAAAGGTGAACTATAGTTCTGGGTATATGGCGTGCATCCAACGCACAAACTTTTCTATACACCTTCACCCCTCCCACTCCGCACCCCGAATCCTCCGAAAAACTGATTTATTGCCAGAAAGTAAGTACTGCAGGTACAGTGGCTCGCCAAATCACATTCTGTTAGTAAGAAAAAATAAGCTTACTTTATCGTATTCACGATCAAGTAACCGAAACACGCCAACTGGCTACCCTAGCTTACCGACACGCTAAGATGCCAAAGCGATTATGAAACTAAATAAATTCAGCTGAATGTTGAACTTTTGAAGGGTGGTACCACACACACACACACACACACACACNCCGGTGTATGTACACACTCGATGTGCCCGTCTATGGGCTAAACGTTCGAAACCATTTCCACCGTCGTACTAGGCGGAGAGAATTGTGTCATGCGATCATGCGAGATCGGAAGAGAACGATAGAAATCCTTAGCGAATGAATATCACCCCAGCACGGATGCTGATTTCATAACAACAACAGCAACAATAAAAAAATCAATGGATTTCACTGCACCATTTTGGCAACGATTGTTGGCACGCAAATGATGCTTTGTGAAGCACATCTTCCATGCCCTGTATTTCGTCAGACAACTAAATTGGTTTGCATGGCGTCAGATAGGGCGTCCGTGAGCATGCATGCAGCATGCAACCAAAAGTCTTTCACACTCTAATGTCATCTACGTATTTGTTGAAAATAACTCGGAAAGATTATCTGGTACTTCCAATCCGTTACCCTGATTTCGCACATTACTGCTTTTGCCCATTTGTAGCTGCGTTCACATTTTTATGATGTTTGACGACAACTCGCATAGAACGAATAATTGACAGGTGTTACAAATTGGGTCTTTATCGAATATAACAAACCGCATTTCACCGGTTGAGTACGATTCCGATAAGTATACTGGACGCATATTGGAAGAACGAGATATCATATGTGTCTCCAACTGTAATGTAATCCATCTCGGAGGAAATGTGGGAAGCGTGAAGTGTCAAACAGAAACGTTCCAGAGTTGGTTATCGATTGGACTGTGAAGTAATGGGTGCTGACAGTGTTAGTCAACAAATCGAGACAGCCACTAACAGACGTCTGATTGCCACTGGTTAACACACAGCAGTCAAACTTCAGCTCATGGGTGAAACAGGACAAGTTGGACCGGTAAACCCCGCGGAACAAGCAACCACGAAGGGCCCGGTGGTAAAGTCACCAAATTATCACCCCGGAGGACGACGTGTGTTCGAATCCCATTACCACCACCGCCTGACTTTACCCTTTCTCTCTGTGTTGTATGGCGGCCCGTTAATTGGCTGTTTTTTTCCTATCTGAAATGTGCACACCTATATTTGTTTAATGAGAGTAATGAAAAATGAAAAATAAAAAATGAAAATCCCAATGAAGTGTTACCAAACGATCAACATGGCACATGCAAGGTTCGGTGAGTCCCCTATCCCCTGACACGACGTCAGCCATGCGCCTAGGCGTTCCAGTTTTCGGATATTGCTTCGTGGACTNGTGGACTAATAGTATCGTCTAATCAATAGCCAGACAGTTCAAACAGAAACCATTTACTAGAACAACAAGGATGGCGATTGGTTAATGTCTGTTTGACCAATGATATTCTTATTTGCGCATTACATAATCCTATTGATTCCTCTCTATGAATAAACTGCCTTTTTCTGCGTCTCGACGACGGGAGGTTCCAGCTTAGGAATGCTAGTTCGGTTTTGTGCTTCATTTATGACTGTGATTCGTGATCCGTAATTCGTACCTATTTCGATTACTACACACGGATTCATTCTATTGGGTTAAAAGTGTTTCACACATTCAGCAAAAAAGCTGTATTGCGTGATGCAATCCTTATCGAGTATAAGAAATTAATCTATACCCTACTTGAGCACATGAAATTAGACACACAGAATCCACTACCCCCCTCCCCGGTATTCCTTCTGGATAAAGACGTTCAAAGTTCATCAAACAACATGTCCTCTGTACAGATTCTTCCATCCCTGTTCGGACAAACAGAAAGGAATATTCTTCTGCACACTATTATAGGACGGAACGACCGCAGAAGTAAAAAATGCTATCCATTCCACATCATCGTTTTCTTCATTGATTGGCTTATAGATCCGTCATAATGACGAGTTAGGCCTGCTTCTGTTTCGATCGTGAATTTTAAATTTCGAAGTTCAACAGTAAAATGACTGCACATAATTTGACACTGGTGGTACGGTAGACACTTTCAATATACGCGATTTAAGTGAAACATCTATTGTGATAAGAAAACAATGCTAAAAAAGTGCCCCGAGCGGGTACCGGATCACTACATCTGAACATTGTAAGTAGGGATGAATGAGAGCTGTTGTAAGTCATCTGAAGTTACGCTTATGTCGATCTTGGTGCTTCTGTATGTTTTAAATCCAAATAGGCGGTGCTAATCGAGGACAACCATTTGTTGAGGATAACAGATGAGAGGTCAGTAGTTTGGTATGCATAACACAAAAAGCTAATCAGAAACGTGTTATCGCAATTCTTTCCGACACACAGGTTAATGTATAGCGCAGCCGGTAATTATTCTTCCAAGCATCACTTGGTCCTTGATGGTCTTGTTATATTTTTGAACATTGAAAGAAATCACCAGTTGTTACATACTACTAACAAGTGAGTAGTAAGTAGCGAGTAGTATCTCACAAACTGCATAACTGCAAATAAAGACAATGTTTTCACCNTTTCACCGATCGGAACAGCGATGAAGACTGGTGTAACGTAAGTGGGTGTCTTTAATGATTGGACTTCATAAGGTTAAATGAGACCGAGGCTATCCTCAAGACTATGCTGACTAATTGTATTAGTCGGAATGGGAACGATTCGTGGAACCCTATCTGTCCCAAATCATCTCATGAGGCGTTTTGTTTTTGCTTGCGTTTTGCCCCACTGGCTTTCTGTATCTCCTGCTGTCTTTTCTGGTCTTTTAACAGGAAACTCAAACTCATTTCCCGATCTCCCAATATTTTCTCTGTTTTAAGTCTCATAACACTGGAATATCTGGTACAGTATGTGGTGACACACCACCTCAAGTCCTGTAAAACATTCTCCAACAAGATTTTATCTGATATTTCCCATTTCCTTTATTCTGCTCTCGGTCAATGGCTACCTCGTTCATCCATCCGTTCCAGTCATGAACTTAGAGAGGCACGCACTGAAGCTTACAGGCGCTCCATTGTCCCTTATCTCACCAGATTTCTAACAAACCATGAACACGTTGCAGGAAATCTGTGCAAAATGCTAAACTAAACCAATCATAAACACTAGGGTGCGCCGTTGGCTTCTGCTGTACTGTCCGTTTTCACGTTTTTTAATTGTTGTATTATAATGTTTTTTTTCACTTTTTGTTGGCACAGTGTAGTTATGCGGTTGCTTAATACTCATCTTTCGAGGTGTATAAAGCGATTACTTGACTTTACTTTACTTGCTCACGAATCACATGCAGCAAGGAATCGTACAAGCAATCGAGATGAAGGGAAAAGACCACGGAATTAGTTATTAGTCTACTGAAGAAAACCAATGGGATTAAATAACATGTACAAGGAAACGTGATTGGTTCAGCAGGTTTTCGCCAATAGTCTACTTGAATTCTCGGCATCACACAGCTTCTGTTTGAATTGCCCGGCTTCTGATTGGCCGGCACGATTAGCCTGTGGTTCACTGTACAAGAATTGTAACGCGTCACGCCGTGGCTGACGCTCTCTCCGAGACTAGGATCATCATATAAAATTTTCATCCTCCCCCGTTTCAGAATACGTGCAAACCATTTGACCACAATTTGTCCGGAAGAGTTGCTCATATCCAAAACTTACTTTGGGGTGGGGGAGGTGGGGGACTTCAGTTTTATGCACTTTGGATAGCACAATCAGAGGCAAAATGGTGCTCACCGTTGGACGAACGGTGTTCGAATGTGGCAGTGTTTATACAGCCTTTGTGCCTAAATCTTTTTACTATTGCTGAAAAGGACTTCTCCATTGGAGGGGACTTGGTATTTTCGTGTGATGATTTTGCGATGTTCGATTGATCGTTCAAATTTACAGCCATCTTCCCAATATTGACTGATTCTTTGGGTGGGACCATACCAAATCCCTAATCTGGTTTCATTATGATTAATGTGGTGTTTCTCTGTAAGTGCTTTGCACATTTAATTTACTTTCCCGTTTCCTTCAAGTGAAGTCAAATCAGTAGTAGCTTGATGTATCCGGATGGGTTTATCTTCAGCAATTACACCATATTTGTGGATTCACATCTACAAAATC